>VIAA01000075.1:408173-484881 GCA_015776775.1 Magallana hongkongensis
ACACAAACATAGGTAATCACAGATTACAAAGCTCACCGAGACGAGACATTACCCTTATGAGACTTTATCTTTATGAAACCACCTTTATCATATTAAATGAAAATCATACTTTATGATCTTGGATTCTACCTATCTTTATATATTTTTAGTTGTAAGATATCTAAAGATGAAAATGAAAGCGCTTATGTTTAAGTCAGACTTCCGTCATTTAATCATATGTTCATATGTTAATCAATACAATAATATAAAATTGAATATTGCATCCTATCATATTTACAACATATATCATATAATAAAATAAAATACCATAATAAACAATGATGAGATATGATATTGTAACGTATGATATGACATTGTATTGTGTTATACATTATTGTATTTGATAAAAAAAATACAATATCATAATATATAAAACAATATAGTATTATATTACAATATCATATTACACAATACATCACAACATTGAAACTAATGATATTATATTGTATAATATAGTATGATATTGCATGATACTGTTTCTTTTTTGATACATAATATGATATTGTATCATATGATACAATATAATTAGATACAACATTGAATCATATCAATGGATACAATATTATGTGATAAAGTAAAATATTATATAGTACTATATATAACATTTGATTTTGTTACAACCGATTGCACAACTGTTACTTGTTACTGTACAGTACTCTTCCTTGGTATTTGTTTTGTTTGCATTTATTTTTAATTTTATGTGCATATACTGTTTGTAAATAATGCATTGACCTGCTTATTTGATTCTGGTATTTTTCTTGCTTGAAAAAGTGCATAAATTTGATAATTTCATTGCGACTGATTAGCACGGCGAGGCAAGATGTATGTCCTCACAGGTGAAACCTATACAGCGAAAAACTTTCAAATATAGATGTTTAGGCCTTATATGAGGTTTATAGGGGGATAGCAGTGATGAGAAAAAATCATTTTCATTGGACATAATGATAGATAAGTCAAAAGAATTATGACAGACTGTGACTATATATTTACAAGTGGTGTACAGCTTCCATAATAATCAAACTGTCAGTATTCCACTGTGTACAAGTTACATACACACATCCTTCATGGTGGTAAAAAAAATGATTGTGGACACGCACGCAAGCACGCACCCACACACACACACACACACACACACACATACATACATACAGACTTACATACATACAGACCTATTTATAACAATCATTAGAAAATCATCACAATCAAGCATCTTACAACTGTGAACCAAAAACAAGAACTGACAAATTAATTCTTTGTATCATATAGTCATACTTATATTGAACAAAACCCCATGATCATACACGTTTGAATACAAAAAAATCCTAAAACAGTGACTGGAATTTCATGAACATGTTGATTACCTAGTACCTAGTGATCAACAAACCACAACAGTGAACCACATCCATAGAACAGACACAAACCTGTATATGACAATATTTACTTTCACCTTCTTTCCATCAATTAATTTGCAGTGATTGCTTTGAGTGATATTAACACATAACAAAGAAGACCTAATCACCAAACCTGGTGCATACACATACTAATCTTCTTTCAGTATTTCTTGAAGAACATGATTCACTGACTTGTCTCGCAACTTCAGTCGCATCATGACCTGATATACTAATGCTTATACACATTTCATTTATGTAAATATTTGTCAACAGTAAAATAAATGCAATTTATCAATTTAATACCTTTATCAACATGATCAACGGTTATAAGTATTCATTGAATACAATTTATAGCATTGTGCACTATTCTTGTCAGCATGATTCAGCTGTTCCAAAGGCTCTTCTGTTAAATGAGCATTACTCATAGAATAACAGAGATTTTGAAAAAAAAATCATAATTACAGAAAGGTAAAAACCACAAATATAACCATTTCACCCTTATTTTTTCGAGACAGGTGATCTGATTACTGCAACAATGTACGCAAACACATTTTCATAACATGCTAGTGCTTGGTATTCAATTTGTATACACATTCTGTTGCAGTAAATTGTGACCACATCTTTCAAGTAATAATGCTTTAATGTTTACAAACTAAAAAAATTATCTGCGATCACATATCAGTGTATATATTTGCATATAAACATGTGTTTAAACTTGCTGTATACGCATATGAACAGTAAAATATCTTACCTCAAAGACACAAAAAAAAACCTCATAAACAACCCACCGAAAAAATATTTGAGCAAACACTCTACGACAGTGACCAACATCCCATGTACCTAGTAATTATGTTTGCAAATAAACAGATAACTAAACTCAAAGACACGAAAAGTTAGTAACAAACTATAGGAAAAATATAAAAACAAATAATCTCTGACAGTGACCTACAATTCATGAACAGACACAAACATTTATACATGAATGCGATTTAAAACCCACAAGTATCTCCATAAATATCTTTCATTGTACATATGTACAAACTCAACATGTATGGACAAATATATCCGGTAAACAAAACTCAAAGACACAAAAACTAATGAACAATCAACTGAAAACTGTTAAAATAAGAAATCTACAATGATAACCCACAATCCATGAACAGATACAAACAGGTATGCATATACATGACAATGTCTCACAATCCATAAACAGACACAAACATGTATATACAAGACAATGACCCACAATCCATGAACAGACACCAACATTTTTTTTTAAAGTACAATAGTTCATCAAACAAATTAGGTAAAATTTTCTCCAGCATTCTATCATATCAATATCAAAACTCTTGTGACAAAAATCAAATTAGAAATTACATGTTAATCATATCTGTAAGTAATGGAAATAAAAGATTAATGTGAACAATTGAAGATCTTTATAGGAACATGGTTACAGTATCATTTTTTTCTAAATGCTCATACATTAAATCATACGTAGAGTTCATAACTGCGTAGACATTACATGTAATTTGTATATAATTTGTTATTGTATGGATTATTTTTTCAACAACAAAAATATTGATAATAGATTATACATATTCATTAAAACCGACAGTTGAATTTTTATTGAACCTGTTATTTTCCACGAGATTCGATGTTGGGCCGTGATGTTAGTAGTGATTGGCTGGGATGTTCGGTAATGAAAGAAATGTAGAAATACAGATAACTTATTAATCATGTAAGCCAATAAGTCATTTTTTGTATAACCTTTAAATGAAGCAGCTAGGATTAACAACTAGGCAATTGTTAATAAAAAGATTTCTGTGGGTATCTTAATTTGATTTTTTTTTATCAAACTCTGCCATTATCATATTAATTTTCAAGATTATTTAGAGCTAATATTATATGTTTATTATAAACATCATTTATCCTTTCCTCTGGTGTATTATTCTTATCTTATCTTGCGTGTACACTTTTCATTGTACATGTATAACATGCGTCATTCCTATTATATCGTGCGTGATTTCTATCCTATCATTTTATTATCATGTTAAATTCATTGCGGGTACAGTATAACAGAGAACCAAAAATTCACATAAAGATCAAATATCTAACTCAAAGACACAAAAAAGGCGGAAACAAACTACCTGGTAAACTAAAAGGGATTTTGTTTAGCAAATACCAGTAATCTACGACAGTGACCCACAATCCATTAACACATATTAACATGTATTTATGACAGCGACCCCAAAACCAGGAGTATTCACATATATATGTACTCATAAACACAAATATCTAAACTAAAAGACACAAAAACCTCATGAACAATCTACAGGAAAATTGTTTGAGCAAACAATCTATGAGAGTGACCCACATCCCATATACAGATAAAACATTTATATATGACAGCACTCCAAAAACAATGAGCATTCACATATATATATTTGAATTTACAAATGTCTGAACTCAATATGTATGAATGCATATACACAAATGTCTAAACTTGAAGACACAAAAAACCAAGAAACAAATAACATGAAAAATGTTTAAACAAACAATACATGTATATTAATGTATATAATAGTGACCCACAATTCATATATAGATACAAACATATATATATGGTACCCGCATCAATATTTTTTACGATCTTATACTATCATATCATTTATCAGACCTATTCTATCAAGCATGTATACAGATCTATTATAATGCAAAAATCCAGTAGTACCAAGTGTTAATCCTAGAAAGTTTATCATTTAACTTCACAGTGTTCCTGTTTATCCTATTGTGTTAATCATATCGTTCCTTTCCATAAGCAAGTCATTTTATTTGGAAGTTACAAGTTGTTCTGAATCAATATGCCGTTAAAGCAAATATTTATTGAGTAAACTCAAAAACATAAAAACTCATGAACAATCAACTCAAAAATGTTAGAATAAGAAATCTACAACAATGACCCACAATCCATGAACAGACGCCAACATGTATATCTAAAGAATAAAATGCTTTCTATGGTGATTCATTCGGGATATGAAGGTAGCAACATTGCAGGAAAAATACAGCGTTAGCGGGTTACGTAAATTTTTCCTGCAATCATCGCTTTCATAACCTGCATGAATTATCAAAGAAAGCATATTATTGTTTATATTAAAATCTTTCTTTAACATATTAATAAATTGATTATGAAAAGTTACATGTAGTAAAATTCACTAAATTACTGTGTACGTACACATGTACCTTAACTAAAAGAAACAGCCAAATCGTCTCCTGTGAGAGTTTGAGTCTGGTATCATCATGATTATTTCATGCAGTCCGTGATTTTATTTAGGTCGCTGTAGGGTCAGACCAATCGATAAACAGGGCGTGTCACATTCAGTCCTGTCACTTTCAGCCGCTGTAGATTTCGACCAATAGATAAATGGGGCGTGTATATTTCAGTCTGGTTGTTTCTATTGAGCTATGAATTAACTATAACCTTCCATAAAAACTTGAGGAAATTATAATTTGTAGATGTAAATATACGACAATGACCCACAATCCATGAACAGATACAAACATGCATATACATGACAATGACCCACAATCCATGAACAGACACAAACATGTGTAAATATACAGTTCAATAATTCATCAAACAAATTCGATACAACTTCTCCAGCATTATATCATGCTAATATCAAAATGCTTGACACTAAAATTAAATAAGATATTATTTTGCTATGTAAACAAATCTTTTGTTTACATTTTCAATGTTGAAGCAAAAATTCCAGTTTTAAACCTAAAACAAATGTGTTAAATGTTAGGAACTGTTTATTTATTCTTAAAATGAATCAAAAGATAGACAAATCAGCTTGAAAAAGACTTGTATATTGAACCTATGTAAATAAAAATAGGGCACAAGCCTGGGTACATGACAAAGAATTGTGAGCTCTGTATCTTGCTTTTTTGCACATTAACAAATAACTAAACTCAAAGACACAAAAAGTCATGAACAAACTATCTTCTACAAGAGAAACATCTACGATAGTGACCCACAATCTATAAACAGACACAAACATGAACAGTAAAACACAGTTATAGCGAACACGCTATAATGAATTGACGCTTACAGCGAAGTGATTTTCATCGCCGTGACTTTATTACATGTTGTATAATTGACGGATATAACGAATTACGCTTATAACGAAGCAAAATCACCCGTCCCTGGCGCTTCGTTATAACCGTGTTTTACTGTATATATGACAGTGACCCACAATCCATGAACAGACACAAACATGTATTACTATAGGAGCCTTAGAACTATAAGCATTCAAATATATATACATATACATGTAAACACAAATGAAACTCAAAGATATGGAACACCTCAACTGCCTTATGTAGATAATCCCCATAATATGCTGATAGTTCAAAATTTCATGCTGATCATCAACATTACATGCTGATACATCAACATTACATGCTGATACTTCTTCATTATATGGTAAATTATCAATTATCATTACATGCTAATAGTATAACATTAATTGCTGATAATTTTTGCATTATAAGATGATACCTATTCACTATATGCTTTCACTAATACTTACTGATATTTCATAAAATGATGGTATTACAGTATGCAGTGATTCTAAATTCGCTATAAGCAGCAGGATCGTGATTCAGTAAAAGTCAAGGATATTACTAAGAAGAGAGAATAGATTAAATCAAGCTACACTGTACCCAACAATTTAAACAAGCTTCTTTTATGCTTATTTCCTTATATAAATATGGACACCCCATTGGTTATTATCAAAACCTATATTCCCAAAATTAGGGCGTGTGCCACTCAGGTGAAACTGGATGCTGGAGGGAATGGTGGCACCATCATTTCATCATATTTGTTGGAACTTGCGTCGAAATCTCTCTGTGTCAAACAACTCCTTAGTCCCCTTCGGATGCCAATTTTATGAGTACGTTTTATGTTGTAGGTTCATTGTTTTAATTCTGCAGGCAGGCATACGCGTTCAAATTTATTTTACCCCTTTTGGTTTTGGCATTCTACGACATTAAATACGATTTCACTTTCTTTCTTAAGGAAATCAGAGCTTGAGCAATCATCCATTAGATCCCAGCGCTTGCACAAACTATATTCTAGGGTGGTGGTGGCAAACCTACCCCTCAATCACAACAAGCAAATATAAAATAGGAAATGGAGGGGGGAGGGTCTCGTATTTTACAATATTTCATCTATTGATCTACATATGATCAAATTTCGATTTTCATCAAATTATTGTAAAACTACATGCAAAGAATAGAGCATTGCGTCCTCCAGATTGCAATATCTTACATGTAGTCAGATGCCAGGGACTACGTGCGCTGTTGAAACTGATTTTAGCAGTAACTGTACTGTTAAAAAACATTACTGCATAATCAAGTGGTATTATTTGTTGAGTATCTTTATCTTAACTAGTCTCAGTGGACCTTATTAATATCTGATCAATCTCCGAAACAGAGAAAAAGCCCAGTGTTAAAACCTTGTCAGGCATCCATGAGTTCTGAATTTTAGTATATTTCAATCTCAAGATGACCCTTCCCTATTTTTAGAATCACCGCAGAGTGAAGTACCATCATATAATGAAGAAGTATCAGCATGTAACAAAGAACTATCATCATCTAAAGACAAAGTGTCAGCATGTAATGTTAAAGTTTCAGCATGTGCTGAAGTATCATCATGTAAATTATTGTTGAAGTATCATCATCATCCACATAAGGTAGTTGAGGCATTATGTACAAAGAAACAAAAACCTCATGAACAATCAACTTAAACAAACAATATAGAACAGTGACCCACATCCCATGAACAGACAGAAGCATGTATATATGACAGCAACCCACAAATCATTAGCATTCACATATATATTTGCACTTAAACAAATTTCTAAACTCAAAGACACAAACTAGGCGTAAACAAACTACAGGAAAAATGTTAGAACAACCAATCAATGACAGTGATCCAAATCCCATGAACAGACACAAACATGTAGTTATGAGAGAAACCCAAAAACCATGAGCATTCACATAATTATAAATCTTTGAATGCACATGTCTAAACTAAATATGTGTGCATGCATATGCACAAATATCTAAACTCAAAGACACAAAAACCCATGAACAATCCACAGAAAAAATTGCAGAACAAAAACTCTATGACAATGACACACAATCCATATACAGACAGAAACGTATATATATATATATATATATATATATATATATATATATATATATATATATATATATATATATATATATATATATATATATATATATATATATATATATACACACACACAACCATATCAAGTACATTACATATTCCAACATATTGGTGTATAATTTAATTCTGGTTGTAACGCGCTTTCTGATTGGCTAAAAAATTATTTTATATCGTAAAAAAATGTTGCCTACGTCATAGTAAGACTAACGTCAAAAACGTATCAATACGCCTGACGTTACGTTTGAATTTTGTACAATTTTACGTCATTTTAAATGTCAAATGACCGTTTTTATCTACAATGAAGAGTAAAAAAATCAATATTTATTAGTTTTATACAATATAAAATGGTTTGGAACAGTTTACGCTTTTTTATAAACCGCTTCGCGGTTTATAAAGCGTAAACTGTCCCTAACCTTTTTATATCGTATAAAACAAATAAATATTGAATTCATTCCTTAAATATTTTGACACTTCTTCTAGATGAACAGCAACTATTTAGTATATGTTGTCAAGGCCAACAATATGTGTGGTTAGAGTAGGTGGATATTGTCGGGTGTAACTAAAACGCGGAACTGAAAACGGAACGAAAATCGGAACGGAAAGCGGGACGGAAACAGAAAATACATTTCAGAATTCTTAAAATGTTGTATGTATATTGAAAATGTTGCTCTCTAGTTTGTAAGAGTTATCTCTCTTGCAGCACGATACCAAATTTTTTGGTATCTTCATATATGGTCAGGAAAGTGATCTCGCAGCGTGTAAACAATGGAATAGTTTCACGAAAAAATTGTTGATGCGTCGCTGCGATAGCGTGGGTAATCACTTTTTTACTAGACACCGGTCAGTTTACATTATTTGAAATTTTTTAGAGCGTTTTGACCACCTCCATCCCTCCGCCTACCTTCGAAATATAGTTTGTATGGTTTTGCTTTATTTGAGTTCTGTGGCGATTTCAGACCTCAAAGATTGTTTTTACAAATTATGTAATCAACTACGTCAATAATTCTATGAGTTATGTAATAACTAATATGTAAACGGTGTGACCGTTGAACCGAGCGCAGATTTAACACAGTGCAGTTTGATTTTTGTAGAATACAATTTATTTGAAATGACACAGTAGGATCTGCCTGGTTGCATACTCCAAGCATAAGCCAAAGTTTAACGAAACGTCGCGTGCTCAGTCTACATTATGACGCCATGTTTCAAACGTAATACACGTTTTGTCTTCGGAAATAGCCGAAGAGAGTAACGTTATTCCTAACTTTTTTTTTATTTCTTCTTTCATTGTTTATCAATTTAATTCATATAAATGCCGCGGTAATAAAATTGAATACTTTATTCAGTATCTAAAAGACCAGTTCCTTGATATTAATGTTTTTATTTTTATTTGGTAAGACATACATAAACTAGTCGTGTTTCTTGGCTGAAGCACTACTGGCGTGCGACCAGTTCTTGCCGAGTACCATTTCTCGCCAGTACATGGTGACGTCATTTTTCGTATATTATTTTATGTGTTGATAAAATGACGTCACGATGTACTGGCGAGAAATGGTACTCGGCGAGAACTGGCCCCGGGGCCATAAAACTTAGACGAGCTTACTTTTGATCTAAGTCTCACTTTTACAAAAGGAACATATAGTGGAAAAGTGAGACTGAGATCAAAAGTGAGCTCGTCTAAGTTTTATGGCCCCGGGGCCAGGTCGCACGCCAGTATTGAAACTTATCTCGTGTCCTCTTTTATTTCTTTTGATTCAAATTACCTTCTATTTAAATACTGGAACATTTTAATCGAGTTTAGGGGCAACAAACATCGATAAGTACCGGTCAAAAAATGATCGATTTAACTTTTAAAAAACAAAATGGCTGCCAATATGGCGGCGCCCATGGCGGTAAGAATTTTTTTTTGGCCTTAGTACCCCTGATTTTCTTATATATACGTGTTACCATTAATCCTTGCTTCGCGAGGTGGGCTTCGCCCGCCTCTCGCTGCACTCGGTATTACCATTATTTTGATTGATAAATTATCTTGGGGAGAGAGAATAAAATACTCATAATTATATATTATTATTATACAATGTAATAAAAGGTGATTATTACATAATCATTTTTTGTCATCTGGTTTTCATTGTAATTTTTTAAATTAAAAATTAATTCACAATAGTGGCAGAGAGCAACATACACCTTTTGTTTTTAGTTTTGATTTATACAGATGAAGGGCTAAGGTGGTTAATATTAATGAAGGTGATTTAATAATCATTAATTTGGTACATTATTAGTTACGGGTAAAAAAAATAATATCAAATTAATAGTTTGAATAAACTATACAAAAATTGTACAAGTTGTTCATATCTAACGAATTTTTATTTCAAAATTGTTTTTTTTATTTATGGTATATTCTTGAATTTCTCTAAACTGTAACAATGCATTTAGTTTGCTGATGCACGGAACGGAAATACAAAAGAAATACACTATTTCATTGTGACCAAGTGTTAGAATTTTAATTGTTTGGCAATCTTGAAAATCCAATTCCGTAGTGGGGGGGGGGTATCATTTAAATAAAAGAAAGAAAAAATGTTTGCTTCGAAAAAAAGCAGCCCCCCGGAACCCCTTGTGTTAAGTGCCTGAATTAACTATAATTACAGCATTAAAAACCGTGTAGATAAAAAGTGTTTGAAACCGACTAGAAATTTTACAATGTTTTACTCTAACAGAAATATCTAAATCATTGAACAAATTGCACTTTTGTCGACATTGAAATCTCAATGTGCTGGAAAAAACCGTTACGTGTAAATTTTTTTTAGAAAAAGTAGAATAACTTATATAAACTATAAAATGTCGTTGAGAAAGTCTTAATCAAGATAGACGAACAAAAGCTAAGACCGTCATTCATATATACCAAGTTTTGATGCAATATGTTTGCGTATCTGATATCCTGCTTTTAAAATTATATAATTTAACCCGTTTAAAGCATCATTTGATTTGATGAATAGTGCTGTAAATGTCTGGTTAGGTCTTCTTTCTTTAATATCAACGTTGTCTAAATTGTGCACCTTCTACCCTATTAAACATCGTACTAGCTTGTAGCAGTAATAAACATTTTCACTATTGCCAAACACGCCTCCTAGGTGCAAATATGTTGCGAATAAAGAATTGTATACGTTGTTTGGTTTGATTTTCCGCTTATTATGTGCCCAGTGGTCAATTCAATAACAAAAGTTGGATCCTGCGATCAAAAGTCTCGAAGTTTTTTTGTAAAGTATTTTTTAAATGTCTACACACATATCTAAACCAAAATTCAAAACAAAATGATGGGGTCTTTATGCTCCTTTCGGTGCTACGGTGTATTTAATATGACCTTTCTGCACTGAAAGTGCAAATTGCACATAGATCGCTTTCCCTCTATAAATTTTTATTGAAATGAACCATGGTATCAAATACAAATTTACATTATTTAGAAATTATAAAATTAAAATTATCATAATGAAAAAGTTTGCTATTTCTTCACCTTATTGATATTTTGACCTCTTTGCACTGAAAAAATACTATTTTTATTCATAAACGATTCAACATGCAATTAAAAAATTTAAAAGTCTCAATCTTTTTCTTCAATTATAACAGACTTGTCAAAAGAAACTTAAACATTCAGAAAATAAAACCAAAAGTATGGGTCTATAATGTAAATTTTGAGATATGGCATGAAATAAGCTAATTTTAGGGGAAAATTGGAGTTGATTTTTTCTTTACTTTTATGAAATATCACTTGAATATCGTACTAGGATTTCGCTCAATACGATATTTCAGTTAATTAGATCCCCGGTACCTTGTTCGTCATTGACCAGACACCTGGCGTTGTCTGTGCCACGTTATATAACCCAGAATTCTCTCCTCCTCAACCTGGGGAGTAGCCCTTTCCCTGTATAAAATGAGGAGGCAAAATACAGCTTCCAATTGACTACTTCTTTTATTCAAGTTTACTTATAAAACATTCCAATCAAATTCCACAATATGATATTATGTATAGTTAATAACAACAAACATTGATTACAAAAACTCTGAAAATAAGATATGATATTTACTTGAACCTTCTGAATCATTTTTGTTAACTTTTATTAAAACCACGCAAGTATCTTAATATGATCTTACCTGTATAAAAAGAGGAGGCAAAAGACAGCTTCCAGTTGACTACTGGAGAGCCGCTTTCCCCGCACCTCCTTTTTATACGCACGGACACTACCTCCGATCTCCGGACCTTATAAGTAAATACGATTAAGTGCATACTAATGAGCTGACGCACCGTGGTCAGTAGAAGCGTATTATATAGATTTCTGACCCGGCATCGACAGGCTCATCACTGGACTTAATAACACATTTCTCCATGAACATAAATAAACATACGTTATCTATTTACCCATGTCCTTTTAACCAATTTCTGTAGAATTTCCGTTATGATATGAACATGCCAATATATGTCGATAGAAATATTGAAATATTGTTGAAATATGTTTTTTGAAACAATACGAAGATAACCCAATGCATATACTATCTGAAAATTTGGTTGCACGGAAAATAAGAAAGCTAAATTAACGGTACTCTAAAACAACTGAGTTATGAAAAATGTTCATTTTTTTCTTAAAAACTTTCCGCCACAAAATGTAGTCCCTTACTACACTCTCTAAATGTGGAATTTGTTCTTCACTATTTTATTCAATAGAGTTTATTTGGCATTGTAAAAAAGGAATTAACAAGTAGAATTCATATATGACACAGAATTTCCAGACTAGAGGTGACACAAAATGGCTACCCAAAATCAGAGGATCGAACCTCTTTAAATAAACCAAATTTTATTGATATTCTTTTTAAAATACACTAGATTAAACTTTTCATTTTCCCTCCCGTTCCGTTTTTCCATTCCGCATTTAGACAAAAACAATATTGTCGTCGGCGGCATCAAAAAGTACCAAATTAAAAACAACAAGCTCTTGGATTTTATCTTTAGTTAGCTGTAGAAGAATTTATTTTTTTTCTCTTTGGAGGTTGTTTGTTCTTAAATATACCTTGGTTCATTTTTTTGATAAGGCTGTTCAAAATTAATTCTATGTTTAACATAACCCGCGCGCGTAGGTTTCGGCGAAATTGTCGTTTTGAAAAAAACAAACAAATCCGGATTTGTAAACGTCGTTCCGGTTCGGGTTTTCATTTAGCGACATAATTCTACATCCTGTATGAGAGAAAAACATGCCAAAAAACAGCATGATGAGCATCGAAGTATTCATTATTCATAATACGAAGAAAATGAGATTTTTCTCCACTATCAAAGTTAAAAAAAACATTTAAAAACGAAAAATGATGGATCAACACATGATCGAAGTTGACAGTAAACCTCTTATTTCATGATTGTATGATGTCGGTTGGCAAGTCATAGAGCCTGAACCGTGCTGAACCAACTTTTGCCCAAAAACGAGGTTTGTTGTATATATATTATAAAGCAGTCCATCAACAACCGAAATTACTACCCAATTAAAAAGCAAAACAAAATGTGTACTTTGAAGTCACGATTTTTGCATTTTTTTTAAGAATAGGAAAAGCTTAATAAGCAACTTTTTACTGTACCAACACTGTACTGAAAAAATATATTCAAAAGACTTTTAAAATTATACCTTTCCACATAAACTTCAATGTTGACTTCAAGATGTGATATATTTGTTACTATTTAATTTTTGTTGTATTTTAAAGGTGAATAAGCCCTCAATCATACTAAGATTTTAGTGTTCAAACTAACAATATTTGATGTTAAATATCACAGTTATGAATGTACTATCTTGAAGTGAAAGCCAAAAAAGAAATATGATTGAGCCCCAGCATTATATGCATCAAGTCAGCATAATTTACTGATAGAGCTCTCACATGATAAAGACTGCTAATCCCTACATTTGAAATGTATCTACATTTAAAAAAAATTAATAAGGAATAATAATAGGTTAGAAGAAGTGGGATACACTTGTAGGGTGGCAGTTATTTCAAGAACACTGTTTTAAGTTCTTAGTAGTAGGTACAGTGAATCTGACAACACAGTTATGATATAATAAATTTTAAAATGTGTCATTATGAAAATGTATGAAATAATGCCATTATTTTGATTGTAGATAACTTGCGAGTCACATGAGTTGATCAACTTTTTCCACAGAAGGAAATTTAAAGTTTTCCTTTGGTTTTCTACGTTTATGGTGATAAAAATTCATTGGATGTAGCACTTGATCTGCTTTGCAAGTCACTCCACTCCTCATCCAGTATACATGATGTACTCACAGAAAGGACATAAACCCAAATTACAAAAAAAAATTGCTTGGAAAATGCAAGAATTAACATGGACTATATTATATGACAGTGTTGATGTATTGGTAACTGAATGGATGACTTACAATAAATACACATTTGTTTGAAATTTTTGTTTATTTTTTTCCTTCCTTCCTCGTAGGGTTTAGACTTTCATGTGACGTTAAACGTAGAATTAATTTTAACAGCCTAATTAAGAAAAAAAATCGATATTAAGGTGCATACTTTTTTCATGAGCATCCATGAGTTTTATCATATTCTCAGGAATACCCTTCGCACATAAATATGGTTCCCGGCAAATATTCCCTGTGTTATAACAAAACAATAACATTGTGCTCAATTCATTTATATTATTTTTTATTTAAAAAATTCAAGAAAATGCATGATAACATTGGCAGTGAACTTAAATTTTAAGAAGTAGAGACATGTACCTTAATAATAAACATTGTAATTCTTTTTCTTTTATTTATTGATTGATTGCCAATGAAGCCTTTTTGACAGATGTATAAATTGCGTCTGTTTCGCTCGTTGAAAAATAAGCTTTTTGTTCCTTTGTTATTAAGAAGCAAGACGACTGCACTATGTTTTTTTTTTTTTAAAATAGAAACACACAACATAGTCGAAGATGAAAATAGGCCATTTATTCAAATAAATGACAAAGATGAAAAAAATCACTAAATATTGAGGGGGTCAGACGGGACTAGAAAAACACCGCTGATTCATTTTAAAATATTTGGCAACAAATGATATAGCATCTTACCCCCTACATAAAAGAACATAATAAAAAATGTATGAATCCGATATGCCAATCATCAAAAAAGGATGGGATATACAAAATATAAAATATGCCACAATCCAATTGCAAATTAGCAATTTTAATATTTCTGCGCATTTTCGTATAACTGAGACGGAAATAATAAATATTTGATCAAATAACTATAAAGACATACTGATTTAAATAAAACTAGAAAACCGGATACAATATATATATCGTGACAGTTATATGTTGGCACCATTTTTTCTCGGCGCTTTCTCTTTGTGACTCTTTCTTCCATTTTTTTCTGGCAGATTTTTTTTCTATTTACAAAAAGATATAACAAGTACATTTGTTCCGCTCTGTAGAGTGCATGCGGAAAAAAAAAACTTTAAGGTATAAACACCCTTTTACAAATTTTAAAATATTTGAAATAACTATAAAGATATACTGATTTTAATAAAACTAGAAAACCGGATACAATATATATATATATATATATCGTGACAATTATATGCTGGCACCATTTTTTCTCGGCGCTCTCTCTTTGTGACTCTTTCTTCCATTCTTATCTGGCTGATTATTTTTTCTATTTACAAAAAGATATAAAAAGTACCTTTGTTCCGCTCTGTAGAGTGCATGCGGAAAAAAAAACGTTAAGAAATAAACACCATTTTACAAATTTTAAAGCATTTTTTTTTTTACCAAATATTTTTTTTCTCTCATATGACTGATAAGTTACATTGACGAAAAATGCAGATTTAAAAAAAAATCATCTTTTCCAAAAAGTAAAAAAAAAAAATCGGGTGCTAAGGACCAAAATCTAATCGTACGCCGTGTATGTTTGATGAAATGACCATTCTAATGTTGGGTGCGTCTAATAGGGCGTTTATACGTAAAATTCGGGCATACTTCACCAATATTGATCATATTTTATATTTTTATTTGATTAATTGATTAATTGCCAAACTTGCAAGTAAAAAAAGAAATGATTTCATTTGGCGTAAAAAAAAAAAGTAAAGCTTTTTTTATGTTTTTGCTGGGGAAAAAGAGATACAAAGATGTTTTTTAATATGTACATGTGCCATGTACAATAAAGACGATAACAATAAATAATTGAATCCATAAAGATAAAACCAGTTTACCGGATACAAGTTGGATATCGTGACAGTAATATGTTTACATCATTATTTTGAGCGCTTTCTCTAATTGAGTCTTTCCTAATTATTTTTTTTTGGGCGGGGGTGTGTCTTCAAAAAGATATATATAATATAACTTTCTTCCTTGTTGAAGAGAGTTTGCGGAAAAAAATAAACTTTATGGAACAAATATGCGAATTTAGTTCATTAAAACCAATATGTAATATACTTTTTATTACATAAGGATTTTTTTTTTAAATAGAATGGTAGATTGCACTTATGGAATCTGTAGATTTTTCATTGTTACTTATTTACCAAAAATAAACAAATAAAGTTTTGTTTTCTACACTGTGCACATGAATTAATGGTATTATGTAAATAATATACTCACTGGCTGATATCAGGAGTTTGGTCAAGATTAGTCTGTCTAAAATCCTTAACACGATCAGAATATATACTATATATGAAAGAGTTGAATAATGTTTTAATTAAGGTACGTGGCTTATTAAGTTAGACTAGTATTCCATATAAAAAGATAACGTAAGCTCAGCAGTCTGAATGTCTTCAGCGTATTTTAACAAGTTGCGACATCCATCAGTCAGTCAGTCAGTCAGTCAGACAGCCAATACGTTGGGTCTTTTTGTTAGTAAGAACAGCTCCTCTTAACCCACTGAACAGCTAGTAATTGGACACCAGAAAAAGAAAGGGATAAGTGGCTGGATGAATACATAAGACAAGTGAAAGGAGACGTTATTCGGGGTATAAATAGAAAATATTCAAGTAACATTACTAGTTCAGAATACAAAACAATGAGGGAACTATTACATTATCAAAGCATAACTATTAGACCAGCAGACAAATTAAATGATCTGGTATAGTAGTGATGAACAGAAATAAGTATGTTGATCTATTGGAGAGCAAAATGATAAATAGTGCATCATACGATAAACTTTAAGAAGATATAGAAGCAAACAAGTCACCAACACAATTAATAAGCTAGTAAACAGCATGCATTTGTGCCGTTTGTGCTAAATTATTCCAGAGGACTACCAAATATTCATCAAATATTAAAAAAACGTAAAAAAAAAAAAAATAGAAAAAAAATCGACCGCCTGAAACTAGCGTTTAAAACACACCTATAGTGGCATTCAGGAGAGACAACATTTTGTAAGATATAATTGTTCATAAGAAACATTATAACCTATTCTCTAAGAAAGAACATGTATGTGAGCCGTGTTCTGTGTAAATATACTATTTTTTCTAGCCAATTTCAAGACTCTAACGGCAAGATATATCATGTTTAAAATTCATATCGATTTAAAGGCAAATAATGTTGTTGAAAGGGTGATTTGTAAAAAATGTAACAACATTGTATATGTTGGGAAAACAGGGGCAACTTTATATCAAAGACATGTTTTAAATGTATAACTGATTAGGAGAGAAACGGATGACCCTAGGACAATGCATTTTTTCACACATGTACATACTCATAATAAGAATTTTGTAAAATATAGTACAAAGATGAAATTTACAGAGAAATTAGGGAAAATCCGAGAAAAAAATTAAATACTTAAATGCTTTTTGGTATCAACAAAAGATAACATTATTCCTCTTATACTATTATATTATCACAATATTGAAGAGACACCCGTTTCTATTTTATGTCCCATTATTTAAACTTCCTTTGATTTGTCTACATATTTATTATTGCTATCAATGTGCTTACTAGACACTCTCACCAACATTTCATATACTTTTGGCAGTGTGACCGGTGTTGTACAGCAGTTTTCCCCCAAAAGTAGCCCCCCGTTCCCCCGAAACAACCTACTATATAGAAGCTTTCCCCCCCGGGGGGGGGGGGGGTAAAGCTACTAATAGTATATAGTAGATATTCCCCCCAAAGTAGGGTTTTTCTCTCACGTTCTTGGTTCAGATTTTATTTGAAATCAAAGTACTGAAAGTACTGATAGGCGGAAGCATTATTGCAAGTTGTAAATGTCATAGTGTTATAAATATTTTCTTTTTAAGAATTAGTCTGATAACAGAAAACGCTATTCTAATATAACAATTAAGGTATATTCATGTAGTAAATGTGGAAATACTCAGTTACTGCACCAGATTAGTCTGGATCATGCCTTAAATAAAAATTGGATGAGAAAAGCAATTTAAACATCAAAACATTTATTTTGTGAAGCACATTCGTATAACAGTTAATACTTATATGCAAGCTGAGTTTACAAATTCAACGCTTCGATATTTGTATCTAATAAATTCATGCTCAAATTTCACTGAAAATCTGTACATTTCTATCAGCAACCTGTGACGACTTGATAAAGATAACTCTTCCTTCCCAGACCCCGATTTTATATGAATTTAGTTAACATTTTCTTTCAGTTTGTTTATTTCCCGACTTGACTGAAGTACATAAATGGCCTCAATTCAGTTCCGATTATCCGTACTTGTAATCCACGAATGCATGACAGTTTATAGATTTATAAGCACGTGCATTTCAAATCACAAGGAGAATTCGCCTCAGCTGAGCCGACGTGACGTTCCCACACCTTCAAATGCCCGCTGGCGACCAGAGTTTGGCCTGGCCTGTTGATTTCTTAGTCAAAGCTATCCGGCCACATTGTTTACAAGCAGCACTGATTTTTATTAATAAACTGGTGAACAAATACTTTCCTCTCAATCAATCGCTAAGCCCCTATCTATTCTAAAGGTTTCTCAACGTCGGGCATCAACTGCAGATAGACAGAAGAACGCTTCATCTCTTTTTTCTATCATCATCCAAATTGACTACACAAATTTTACCTTGTATCAAATA
This sequence comes from Magallana hongkongensis, assembly GCA_015776775.1. Lineage (NCBI taxonomy): Eukaryota > Metazoa > Mollusca > Bivalvia > Ostreida > Ostreidae > Magallana > Magallana hongkongensis. The sequence goes on from VIAA01000075.1 coordinate 426,919, forward strand.
ACAAGCGAAATAGCGTAGTGGAAACACTCTCGCCTACAAAGCTTAGGGTTCTTGGATCGATACCGGTGGGCGGAATCAATTTTTTTTTTCTTTCGTAAATTGATTTTTCACTTATTACTCAAAAATTATCAACATTTTTGGGATTTTTTTTAATCATTGTGAAAGGTGAAAGGCCTCTAATTGTTCCGTGAATAATTAGTCTACTAGTCTTATCAATTTTTCCTTCTGTACTCATAAACACACTGCACGCAATTTCAAATTGAACTATTTTTTTCCCTCGCAATTTCATCTACAGGCATCAGACTCCTTATCCTTTGAAATTTTTAACGATTATATATTTGTCATTTTACCTCTGTAATAAGGCCGGACATGAAAAACGGTCACTTCCGGTCGAAACCGGAAGTGATTCAAATTTTTCGAAAAATTAATTTTTTTGATCAAATTAAAAAAAATTATGTGTTTTGTAGAGCATAATAATCTGAACCTTACACTGAAATCCGTTTGAAAATCGGACGATGCATTACAGAGAGGGGTTTAAAAATTGATTTTTCCGGAAATTTTGATTCCGCGTCCTTGGTTTAAAAAATAGCGAAATGTTCAAAGTAAAATTAACTTGCACCAAAAATAATTGCTAAGTCGTACTTAAACACATTCGATTGTTTCTGTTAAGTCGTTCTTAAAATTGGAAAGGTTTTTGTTAAGTAGTAGTTAAAATAATTCGTATTTTGTTAAGTCGTACCAGGAATAACTCGATTTTTTTTTCATTTTTTGTTGTTGTTATTGGTTAAAGAGCTCTGGTTCTTACAGGAACTTCCAGCTTTACTGCCGACATTAACGGAAGACCCACTCATTGCTTTGAAACGAGCTTTGCTTTAGTTTTTCTTCAAATTTGTAATACCGAGCAACTCGATCAAAAACGTTATATAAATAAAAATAATAACGGGATTAACTTAAACTACAACAGCAATGAGTTGAATTAAATTTAAAAAAAAGAAAGAAGAAATAACGAAAGCATGAAAGTGATTTTTTGTTTAGCAAATCATTTATACGTATATACATGTACAGAAAGCACAATGTACATGTATACTACTCTAAAATACCTTTGCAATGAATGACAATAAATACATATACAATTAATGGTAAATCGATATAGTTACATATAGTTACATGGAATTCATTACATTAAAATAATCTTTTCAGAAAGAAGAAGAAGAAGCAAAACGGATAAACAACTCGTACTTGACTTTAAATTCAGCGATCTGTACACACCTACTTATATATACATATATATATATATATATATATATATATATATATATATATATATATATATATATATATATATATATATATATATATATATATATATATATATATATATATATATATATACACACACACACACAGGTACTAGTATATGAATTGCATTAAGAGATGTACATGTACGCTATGAAGAATACTCAGTCAAATGTTTTATGTTTACAGTAACCCATTCATCATTGGAAATAGGATTCTGCAGGCCTACGTAGTGCCTTAGAAAAAATCAAGATGTTCGTGAATGCATTGAATTTTGATTTTCTTTGTATTATAAAATTGCCATGTACAAATTTTAATATTTTTGTAAAGTAAGAAGATCATCATTCTTTCCATTCTAGAAATTGGATAAAAATGTTTAATTACCCCGATCAAAAGTTAACCGACAATTATTGTACGCAGTTCAGGTCGCATTTTCATAGTTCTGTAAAAGAAAAAAAGGAATGTTTTCCTCGAAATCTCAGCACTTTCATTGGGTGCTCTTTATTAGGGTCTTCCGATTCCGTTTCTTATTATCATTAAGGTCTTCCGTTGGAAACGGAAGACCTTATAGTTTTCGTACAATTTCTTTTTAAGGTACATATGTATTCCGTTTCCAGCGGAAGACCTTATTGTTTTCGTACTATTTATCATTTTTTCTTCCAAATTCTGTGCACGCAGTTTCTCGAAAACTATTCGATCTCAACAATGTTCACAGATGATGAGACTCTATCTGAATTTTATATGTTTTTGAATTTTTTGTTGTCGTCACTTCTGGTCCTGATTAACGACCGATTTTGTCATTTTTGACGACCTTTTTTTTGTGCAGAGCTGATCTCAGAAAATGTCATAGATATGACTTTGAAATTTTCAGGATAGGTAGACCATAGTTTGAAGTTGTGCACTATTATTTTGTTTAACGCCAGTGACGCCACTTCTTGGAGCTAGGCTAGGCACGAAAACTGGCGAATAATTTTGAATAAATTGTTTTGCACATTTCGGTCGGTATCTTTTTATCAGTTGAAATTTTGTTTAGACATATATAACAAAAGAGGTAGAGTATGAACAGTTCTTTCTCACAAAATCAGGTAAAAAGGGCTGGTCCCTTTATTTATGGGCCAATAGATTCGTAAATTCTATTTCAAATAACTTTAAAACGATCAAGATATTCATTATAGAAGCAAAGTTGTTGATCGTAACAATATGTATCGTAAAAACTTACTGTCACGCCCTTTTTTTTTTAGTAATAAAGGATTTTTATACATTATCTGAAGGTAGGGGGAGGGAGGTTAATTTTGAAATTGTATCAATATTAATGGTATTATTTAAAACAGAAATCGACCGGACGACCTACTCGTTACTCGTAACGAGATCGTATCTAGTTATTTTTTTTCCACAGATTTTGTGCCCACAGTTTCTCGGAAACCATCCAACCGATTTACACTATTTTTTAACAGATTATTGGAACTGATCTGAATTTATTTTGTTTTAATATGTTTGCCGTAGTCACTTCCGGTACCGCTTTTTGCTGATTATGTAACGTTAACGACATTTTGTGCACGCTTGATCTTGAAAACTATCACAGATATGAATATGAAATTTTCAGGATAGGTAGACCATAGTCTGAGGTTGTGCCTGTTGTTTTTGTTTTACGACATTACGCCGTTCTTAAGAGCTCAATATGCTCGAAATTTGGGTACGAATTTTGTTCCCCTTCTTTGTACACACGATTTCTCAGAGATGGCTCGATAGATTTTCTTGAGATTTTTAGGAGTGATAGAAAAAATCATATCTCGAGTAACCATTTTTAATTTTTTCAAAGTTCAATTTCTGTCGTCCGTTTCCTGTCCCGCGACAAAAAACTTGTGACAATGAGATCTCAATAATGATAAGCATTCAGACTGTGTAGGATTATTAACCTATAGGTGTAGATGTCTTTAAACTATTTTGTTTTGTTCGTCATAACTTCCGGTAGTCACCGGAAGCACTTAATAAATTGTTTTTTCTTTTGCATTTATAGTGAAATATAAGTCATAATCCTTACATATGTCATGTATCCGATTTTAAATAAAAACAAAGAAATTCTACTTCCGGTGAGATATCTTAAATATCTCAGATAGCGTTTTTTTATATAAATGTTTTTCCCACGAAATCTCAAAAAAGTCTAGTGATTGATACACACAACTTATACATGTATAGATAATAGACATTAGATAGAAAATGTGTTAATTGCTTTCATTTTGTCAATCGTCACTTCCGGTCCTCACGGGAAGGGTACAAACAAATCAAGCTGTTTGAAAGTTTAACTGTTTTCATTGACAATTTTAGTAAAATTAATAAACAATAAAAGTGTCTAATGTTCGAGAAATACTAATTTTTTATTTTTACTGAGCACTTCCGTTTGTCCGTTTCCTGTCAGGAGACCAAAAAAAACCCCAGAAACCACGAGATTTCAAAAACAATGATGCCTTAAACAACCAAGCCCTGTGGAATGATAGCCCTTAATATGTATCCGTGTTTACATTGTTTTGTTTGAATCGTCGTCACTTCCGGTCGTCACCGGAAGCACTTAAGATATTTATTTCTTTATATTTTTGACATGGAATGAATACCGGTATATCATTACACGATATCATTTATGTTAAATAAGCAAACATATTCTATTTTCTAAATTTTGAAATTTTAATCTGCGACCGGATCTCTTTGGTAACTCATTGACAAACACACTGCAGAGAGGAAAGTTTTTTGCCGCTAGTCGAAATGATGAAAATGGTGTTTATCATAAGACGTTTGTACATGGAATTTATTTTAAATACAATTTTGCAATCGGAATCGGAATCGGAACAATTGCAATGTAAAGAACTGTCAACATACTCTTCCTCCTAGAAAAACACTTGATTTAACTTGATCTTGATCTTCATTCTAGTTGTCATGAGAACATTAAATCTTTGAAAAGTATTTCAAAATTGTGTATGCATTTTACGTCCCAGTTATTAAATCGAAAGGATTTTGAATCGTTTTCTCAGGGAACTGGACATTAATGAAATTGATAAATGACAAAGTTCTAGAAATAGAATTCAATTACAATACAATTTTACCTGTGATAATACTTGAATGGCAAATAGTTATTTGAAAAAAAAAAAGGTTTTTATTTATTTTAAAGGTGATAACTGATAAAAGTACATGCAGATAATTTTTTAAACAATTAAATGCTTTCTGTGGTGATTCATGTGGGATGTGAAGGTGCCTACATTGCAGAAAAATTGCATTTTTTCTGCAATGATCGCTACATTCATAACCCGCATGAATCATCAAAGAAAGCATTTTAGCATTTTACTGTTTATATTTACATCTTTCTTTTAAAAGATATGAATAAATCGATTTGAAAACGTAAGTTAAATCCACTAATTTACTGTTAATGTATATGTATATTAATACGTTATCTAAAAGAAATGGACAATTCGTCTTGCATTGGAATTTGAGTCTGACATCATCATGATAATTAAGTGCAGTTCGTGATTTCTCTTAGGTCGCTCTAGGTGTTGACCAATTCGCAAACGGAGCGTGTATATTTAAGTCCTGTCAGTTTCAGTCGATGTAGGTTCGACCGATCGATAAACGGGACGCGTAGATTTCAGTCGGGCTGTCTTTATAGAGCTATGAAATAACTATCCTTTTCCGTAAGAAATAAAAGGTATTATACTCGGAAGATGTAAAGATGCAAATAAATGTTCGGGAGATTATGACGCATTTAAATCATAAGCATTACACTTAAAGCCAGTATGTTGGTAAAATATTGACAGGAATCAATACATATAACATTTTCAAAACCATAGTTTATTACATGCGAAATAAAATATGATGGTATTATGCAAGAATTCTACTCTGCCAAATAGTTTGGATCACCATGTCACATAAAATAACACGACTCACATTTTTTGTAGTTCAAATTTGTTCACTGTATTTGGCAAATACTTGTATGACAAACAAGTTGCTGTCCTATAAAAAAGGACTACAATACGTGGACCATTTGCATGTGTTTCCAACGAAAACGTGAATTTTGTCAGAGATTCCATCGACTCTAGCTCTCTGCTATCAAAATTAATCCTATTCAGCGCTCCTATACTCCGTGTACGTTGTATTACGTATACATGTATGTATAGCCCTGACTTTTTATCTCAGAGTTTATAGGATTCATACTTCTAAAATAATTATGATCTATCTATATATGAAGTTTGCATGTATAGTATCAAACATTCGGTGAATTCTACTATTTGCGCACACATTACGTTTCGCACTACTTTGTAACTATGCAGTAACAGCTTTGTGTAAATTAAAAATTTCATGTTTTGATGCATTTTTCTTCAGATTTAAACTGTTATACAGTGACATAATTATTCAATCATACTTAAATGCTTAAAAAAATTTAATCGGGAAGTTCTCTAGCCTCACCTACTATAAAAGTAATGTTAAAATACATGTGTATTCGGTAAACAACAAAATATTGCGAATTATGCTATTTGATGCATGTTGTAGTTTCGGCATAACATTAACTTGTTTCATAATACTGATAGTTCATATCACATACCAATCATTTCTTTAAAGGGAATACTTTGTTTCTGTACTGTTTACCGACAACTTTACAATTACAGCGCCTTTGAACTTATTTGTGCATATGGCACGGAATCCCGATCCCGATTCAGATAAACGTGTGCTAGCCTAGTTCCCTGAGCTACCCATTACGCACAGGAACCAGGCTAGCTCATGCGCAGGCTGAATATTTCCCCATAGCATCCGGTTTAACCTCGGTTATATATTTTCTGCGTGGACCTCAGGGTCCACGCAATAATTTTGAGATTTCTAGTTAGAAAATAGCATGGAATTTTGTAATTAAGTAATACGTGATATGAATTTGTCTGTGCTGTAAATTACATTTGTTTGGGTGGGCGGGGCATGACACCAAACAGAAGAATATGCGAGCATGCAAATGTAATTTGCGTCCGTTAAATGACGTCATTTTAAACCTCTTTGTGTGTCTATTTGTTTCATCAATTATTATTCTAACCTGATTTTCAGTGCAAACTATTTCATTTTTAAAGTAATTGATCTTTATTTCATTTATTCAATACTGCTATGAGCAGAAACTCGTTCGTAATCATAAACAAAGCACACATGTAACATGGAATCATTTGTGTTGCAAATTTTTTTTTTTTAAATATTGCATGTCGGTCATATGTACATATACTATTTTGTCTATTGTTAATTTATGAATAAAAATCATATATGTAATCCACAATAATTGCAATATATAATATTCTAAATCTGCACAAATTTCATAACTGTTATCTTTACGACCATTAAAGATGTACAAAATATCTTATGCTTAATCGGCCCAAAATCGACTCCGTGGCACTCTACGCAACTGTGTGATCGGCCATAAATCAGCCCTGTAGCTCAGAAGTGGTTAAACTGAGGCTCGCTCATATCATAATTCGCTGTATTTATTTTATGACCAGATAATTGTTTGTTTTCCGTAGAAAAATGTCCGTGTCTTCTGTGGGCTTTGTTGAAAAAATCATTGCCTGTTTCCATGTCGCCAAATGTCTGTCGGCTGAAAGACTTCCCTTAAGCTTGTTTGGAAATTTGATGTACTATTATTATGAGCAAAAATATAGAAATAAGAGCACCTACACCAAACAGTATATGCTCCGATTTTACTTTGCTTTTCTGTACAGATTGATACGTAATAAATACAGTAGTATTCATTGAAAATACTGAAACATAATCAAAATATGCAGAGGTTAGAGTCCGTCATTAAAATTCATAAAAATTATTTTTTTTTCTAATTTCGGTCTATCTAAAGATCATGCATCTAGTTGTGTTATTAGTATCGAAACCTATCCTGACATATATGTTTTTTTTGTATGAGAGAGAGAGAGAGAGAGAGAGAGAGAGAGAGAGAGAGCATACTTGTCGTTTTCAGCTCACCTGAGCCAAAGGCTCAAGTGAACTTTTCTGATCAAAATTTGTCCGTTGTCTGACGTTGTTGTCGTTGTAGTCGTCGTTGTCGTCGTCATTGTTGTAAACTTTTCACATTTTCATCTTCTTCTCAAGAACAGCTGGGCAGATTTCAACCAAATTTGGTCCAAAGCACCACTAGGTAAAGGGGATTCAAGTTTGTTCAAATGAAGGGCCACGCCCTCTTTAAAGGGGAGATAATTGAGAATTATTGAAAATTTGTTGGCATTTTTCAAAAATCTTCTAAAAAACTATTCAGCCTGAAAAGCTAAAACTTGTGTGGAGGCATCCTCAGGTAGTGTAGATTCAAGTTTGTTCAAGTCATGGTCCCCGGGGGTAGGGAGGGGCTACAAGAGGGGGATCAAGTTTTACATAGGAATATATAGAGAAAATCTTTAAAAACCTATTAGGCCATAAAGGCTCAAATTAAAATGGAAGCATCCTCAGGTAGTGTAAATTCAAGTTTGTTCAAATCATAGTCCCTGGTGGTATGGTGGGGCCACAATGGGGGAGTGGATTTTTACATAGGAATATATAGAGAAAATCTTTAAAAATCTTCTTCTCAAAAACTGTTAGGCCAGGAAAGCTCAAATTAAAATGGAAGCATCCTCAGGTAGTGTAGATTCAAGTTTGTGCAAATCATGGCCCCCATGGGTAGGGTGGGGCCACAATAGGGGGATCAAGTTTTACATAGGAATATATAGAGACAATCTTTAAAAATCGTCTTCTCAAAAACTACTAGGCCAGAAAAGTTCATGGTCCCTGTGGGAAGGGTGGGGCCACAATAGGGGGATCAAGTTTTACATAGAAATATATAGAGAAAATCTTTAAAAATCTTCTTCTCAAAAACTATTAGGCCAGAGAAGCTAAAATTGAAATTGAAGCATGTTCAGGTAGAGTAGATCCAAGTTTGTTCAAATCATAATCCCTGGGGGTAGGGTGGGGCTACAATAGGGGGATCAAGTTTTACATAGGAATATATAGAGAAAATTTTAAAAATCTTCTTCTCAAAAACTATCAGGCCATAAATGCTCAAATTAAAGTGGAAGCATCCTCAGGTAGTGTTAATTCAAGTTTGTTCATACCATAGTCCCTGGTGGTATGGTGGGGCCATAAGGGGGGAGTGGATTTTTACATAGGAATATATAGAGAAAATCTTTAAAAATCTTCTTCTCAAAAACGGTTAGGCCATAAATGCTCAAATTAAAATGGAAGCATCCTCAGGAAGTGTAGATTCAAGTTTGTTCAAATCATGGACCCGTGGGTAGGGTAGGGCCACAATAAGGGAATCAAGTTTTACATAGGAATATATAGAGAAAATCTTTAAAAATTTTCTTCTCAAAAACTACTAGGCCAGAGAAGCTTAAATTGAAATTGAAGCATCCTCAGGTAGTGTAGATTCTAGTTTGTTCAAATCATAGTCCCTGGGGGTAGGGTGGGGCCACAATGGGGCTATCAAGTTTTACACAGGAATACATATTGAAAATCTTTAAAAAACTTTCTTTTAAAAATTATTTGGCCAAGAAAGCTCAAATTGGCGTGTAACTATCCTCAGATAATGTAGATTCAAGTTCGTTCAAATCATGGTCCGTGGGGGTAGGGCGGGGCCACAATGGGGGATACATTTTTATATATAGAGAAATTCTTCTTTTCAAAACTATAAGGCCAGCAAAGCCCAAATTTGGTTGGAAGCATCCCCAGATCGTATAGATTCAAGTTTGTTTAAATAATAGTCCAGGGGTAGGGTGAGGCCACAATGGGGGATGAATTTTTACATAGATATATAGAGAAAATCTTTAAAAATCTTCTTTTTAAAGACCGTTTGGCCAGAAAAGCTTAAACTTGTGTAGAGGCATCCTCGGGTAGTGTAAATTCAAATTTTCAAAATCTCAGTCCCTAGTGGTAGGGTAGGGCCGTGATGGCGGTTTGAATTTTTACATTGGAATTTATAGAGAAAATATTCTGGAAAAGTTTTTGGTCCAAAACTCAGTACTTAGTGTGAAAGCACAGGTTATGCAGATTTAAGTTTGATGAAACCATGATTCCCTAGAGAAAAGTGGGGCCACGAAATGGGAGGGGGGGGGGAGGTACATAGGAATAAAGAAAAATCTTCTTACATGTACAACAGCAAAAGGGGCTTGGTATTTTACCAAGAAAATGAGGTGGATAAAAATTGGCTGATTTTCAATTTTTTTTAGTAAGATCTACTGTACTTAGTTGTCAAGATATTTTGATACTGTAATGCTAATTTGATCAAAATTAAAGAAATTGTTGCTCAGGTTAGCGATGTGGCTCTTTGGCCTCTTGTTGTAGTTGTAGTCTCGACGTTGGTACTCTGTTGACATCCTGTTATATGATCGCAAAAAATGTTTGAAAAGTGTGGAAAACACTCCCCACCACATTAACTTTGGACCAAACGATCGCGAACTGATAGGACAGGTTACATTGCAAAGGCTACCAAAATACCCTGGCGGACACGCTACATAAAACATTATTTCAAGGATAATAATAAAATGATTTGTTTGTTAGAAATGAAAATACATGTATCACATTCCTACTAAACTTTTACGTGTTACCACTTTATAATATTTCAAAGATATAAAATTGAAAATATATCTGCTATTTATATACATACTTTCTACATATATCCTAACGCATTCCACATTTAGATCTCATTTTAAATATTTATTACAAGATTTTTTTTTATTCTACAATTACGACTCGTACAATATTTATAATCGCGATCTTATATGTTAAACAGTCTATTGATTTTAAATATTTATCTTTAATTACTTATACATGTAGCATACCCATTGCGTTGTATGTCTGGTCCGTAGACACACCAGTTTCATCTGCATGTAGGAGTAGAGCACGTCAAACCGTCCTTCATTTATTGATTTTGCCTGTATGACAAGGTCGCCATATGTAGACTATCAAAACTATTTTGATAACTTTTGTTTTGAACGTTTGATGAATTGGTCTCACCATTACATATGCCAAAGAAATTAATTAAAACCCAAAAAATAAAGGCATTTGTATGTAGAGTAAGTCAAGTAACAGTGATAAACCTGATACATGTATACCTGGCTCTAATTTATAGCGATGTGAAAACGTTGGTACTGCAATTGGCATAATCATTTTAAGAAAGAGATTAGATTCATATGAAACCATGACCAGAGCATCACGATTAAAACATTTGTGGTTTAGTAATCTATACCATGTTATAAAAAAAGTTTACTAGCAACTGACGTAAAGTGTACGTTCACATATTATCAACAAGAGCAGAATGATGGTGAATTTTCCATATTGATTTACTAATTACCAACCGCCAATTGGAGACATCATTTTAATATATTATGGAAGTATGTAACAAGTATGGACTGATAATGACTTAAAAAGTTACTCTTAAATAAAAAAGAAACTGGTCTGAAAGTTCTGGAGCATTAGAAGATCTCTGGGAAGAAGATCTTTTGGAATAAGGAGGTACCATCAGAATTCTCATCAACAAGTAATCAACTGCAACGTTAAGCACGCTTAACTATTGTCTGAAATGTTTATGCGCCGTCAATAAAATCTCGCTAGAAAAGAGGCTGCTGTTTCATCGTTCAATGTCAATTAAAGCATGTATACTATTTTGATACTTAAAAGATGTATATCATTTCTGTTCAGTATTTAAAAATGATTTTTTTCTTTATTCTTGATTATTTTCTCTGGAAAACGGACATTTTGTATACAGATGACATCCATCCACAAACTGAAATAAAGACCCATGTATATCAAATAAATATTTGTTAGCATCATGGTGTACTTAAAAAGGTTCGTTCCTCTGTTTTTTGGTAGCCATTTTGGGTCACCTCTATTCTAGAAATTATGCATCGTATACTGATTCTACTCATAAATTTAAATTCTATAATACCAATTAAACTATCTTAAAATAAAATATTAAAGAAAAAATTACATATTTACAAGGTTTAGTATCGGACTATATTTTGTTGCCGAAGGTTTTTAAGAAGAAAATGAACATTTTTCATAACTCAGTTGTTTTAGAGTACCGTCACTTTAGCTTCCTTATTTTCAGTGCAGATAAAATTTCCAGATATTTTGTGCATTAGGATATCTTCATTTTGTAACGAAAAACATAATTTTACAATTTGTCAATATTTTTATCGCCACATATTGTCAAATTTAACATATTTCATAAAAGTCGAGAAAAACTGAATCCTTATTTATGCTTAAAATCGGCATATTTCATGCTCTATCTCAAAGTTAACATAATAGACTCATACTTTTTGTTTTTTTCCCCTGAAATTCTAATAATTTTCTGGCAAGTTTATCATAATTTGAGAAAAAGTTTAAAACTTTTAAAATAATTTCATTACATGATGAATTGGAAATGGATACAAATAGTGTTTTATCAGTGCAAAATGGTCAAAAAATCAATTAGGTGAAGATATTGTAACATTTTCTCTATGATAATTTTAATTTTATTTATTTTAAATAGTATAAATTTATATTTGATACCATGGTTCATTCCGATAATAACTTATAGAGGGAAAAGCGATTTATGTGCAATCTGCACATTTCAGTGCAGTTATTAAATACACCGAAGCGTCAAATATAGAATATGGACCTCAACATTTTGCTTTGAATTTTGGTTACGCTATGTGTGTAGATTTTTAAAAAAAATACTTTAGAAAAAAACTGTAATACTTTTGATTGCAGGATCCAATGTCCTTAAGATGCACCACATGAAGTCCTGTTTATTTATTAAACTTTAAGCTATTTTATTAAAATTACTTGAATATATAATTTGAAGCTGATGGGAATGATGATATAAATACACCTCGATAACATTGGTTTCAATTATTTTTATTATATCAATAATATTCGAAATGCATACGTGCAAACCTACTTATACCTTGTTGCACCCGCAAGCTTATAGTGCAAGACCTAGAGATTTCCATTATTCTTCATTGCTGTTAATTACAGAGCGCTAGCACAGAAATAACAACGGATTAGCACGTTGCTCACATCACAACTTTGCGTTAACACAAATTTACTTACATATTTGACCTACATGTAATAAAACAATTTGATGAAAAATAAGTCTATAGACAGGCAAGTTATGGATTGTACAATAAAAGAAACAAGATAGCTGTGAGCCAATGCTCACTAGTGATATCCCCGCTCTGATGTGAATATGCAAAATAAGCAAAGTCGACGTTTAACAAAAAAGCTGGCATCCGATTGGTACAGAAATATATCCCACAATATGGCATGCCTAAAAAAATAGTGTGTTAAAATTTCAAGCATCTGCGATAAATAGCTGCTAAAAAATCTTTGAGGAAAATTTGTTTAAAAATTTTAGCTAAAAATAAACAAAGTACTCATTAAACAGGAAGTTGACGTCCGATTGGTACAAAAATACATCCAACGATATGGCATGCCTTAACAAACACTGTGTAAAAATTTCAAGCATCTGCAATAAATAGCTGCCGAGAAATCTTTGACGAAAATTTGTTTCAACATTTTGGCTAAAAATTAACAAAGTCATTACTTGAATTGAAGTTGATATCCGATTGGTACACAAATACATCCAACGATATAACATGCCTTAACAAACACTGTGTAAAAAGTTCAAGCATCTGCAACAAATAGCTGCTGAAAAATCTTTGACGAAAATTTGTTTGAAAATTTTGGCTAAAAATAAACAAAGTACTCATTAAACAGGAAGTTGACGTTCGATTGATACAAAAATACATCCAACGATATAGCATGCCTATACAAATACTGTGTAGCAATTTCAAGCATCTGCAATAAACAGTTGCTGAGAATTCTTTGTCAAACATTTCTTTGAACATATTTGCTTAAAATAAACAAAGTCATCATTTTACAGGAAGTTGACGTCTGATTCGTACAAAAATATATCCCACGATATGGCATGCCTATACAAATACTGTGTAGCAATTTCAAGCATCTGCAATAAACAATTGCTGAGAATTCTTTGACAAAAATTTGTTTAAAATTTTTTGCTAAAAATAAACAAAGTCGTCATTTAACAGGAAGTTGACGTCTGATTTGTACAAAAATATATCCCACGATATGGCATGACTATACAAATATTGTGTAAAAAATTCAAGCATCTGCGATAATTAGTTGCTGAGAAATCTTTGACGAAAATTTGTTTGAAATGTTTGGTTAAAAAATAAGCAAAGTCGTCATTTACAGGAAGTTGACGTCCGATTAGTACATAAATATATCCCACGATATGGCATGCCTTAACAAACACTGTGTAAAAATTTCAAGCAAATGCGACAGAAATTTTTGTTACGGACGGACAGACGGACAGACAGACAGACACACAAGGGTAAAACAGTATACCCCCTCTCCTTCGGAGCGGGGGTATAATTATTATTTTGGTCCTAAAAAGAGACGCTCGAGTAACTTTAAACAAACACATTTTCTAAGGACGTATGGCTAATAACATATGAACATAATTATAATGTACTATAATAAAAACTTCAACTTTTGCATGTGTTACTGAATGTAATATAAAATATCTGTTACTGCAATTAAGGTGATATAATACATGTATATTTAAGAGACTGATAGTATTATTTCTATGAAAAGCAAAGTAATTAACAGGTAGGACTCGATGTCTTGCCTGTAAGTTGAGTATTTTATCACTCTTATTTATTCACAAACCTTTCATTTGCAGATATATATATTTCAACTAATTTATTATCGTACAGGGTATTAAATGTGTTTAGTAATCAAACATCAATCTCAGCACCTAAGCAGTGTATTTCTTTTATCAAAACTTCCTAATAAAATGCAATTTTGCGTTTGTGTGTTAGATTGATGGTGTGTTGTGTGTTAGCGCAACGAGGTGAAATGTAACGTTGTGTTACCGTGTAGTGTAAAATTACATTAGCGTGGTGGCGTGTTTTGTGTTGTCCTGACGGCGTGTTGTAACCAACGCGCTTTCGACTGCTACAGTCGCTTTGTTATAAAGGCGCAACCGCATTGTCTATTTGCGCCAGCGCGTTGTCACTTCACTGTGGCGTTTGTCATTTCGCACTAGCGCTCAAATTGTCACTTTGCGCTAGCGTGCAATTTGACGCTTTGCGCTAGCGCGTGTACCGATCCCAGCTTGAATGACATGCAGACGCAGGATTATTTCGTTGGATATTAAATACATATACGCTTCATTCATTGACAAAAAAATCGTTTTCTTTATATGTTGAGGGTAGTTTGATATCATTAATTACACTATCTAGGTAAAACAAAATGTGGAAACACCCATTAGAGCTTATTGAATGTATATATTTTAGATTTTTGGCTTGAAAACCGTATGTTTTGTGTCTTTGGCATCTGCGGCAACAGTAAATAAAATGCATGCCTAGCAAGGGATCACATTATAGATAATTGACCTTCTTCCTAAGTTTCAACTTTACGATAAAATTTAACGTTTTGGTGAGGCATGAAATCGAATATTTAAGGTTTTCCGGTGGGAGCGGAAAACCTTACTATCATTCTGAAAAAGTTTCAAATTTCTTATTGTTTTTTTCTTCTAGACGCCAACTTTGATCCTTAATATCTCGCTCGTTTATTCACCGATTGTTTTGAAATTTTCAGGACTGATAACACGCCGCGTGATGTTGTCGTTGCGTATTTTAGTTATGGAAACTCCTTCTTTTGTCCAGGGGGTTTATCTTTAACGATGACTGACAGAGTCTCAAAGATGGACTGGTTTGGAAGCTAATACATTGAATTTGTGCGAGATATATTTTATTTATTATTTAAATGCAAATAAAAGGGGTGGTATAGATGTTGAAACAAAGGTAAGGAAAAAAAATAAAAACTAGAGCAAAGCTCGTTGCAAAGCAACGAGTGGGTCTTCCGTTAATGTCGGAAGTAAAGCTGGAAGTTCCTGTAAGAAGCAAAGCTCTTAAACCAATAACAAATGTAACTAAAATAAAAAGATGAACAAATCGAATTATTCCTGGTACGACTTAACAAAATACGAATGATTTTAAGTACGACTTAACAAAAACCTTGCCGATTTCAAGAACGACTTAACAAAAAAAAAATCCGAATCTGTTCAAGTACGACTTAGCAATTATTTTTGGTACGAGTTAATTTTACTTTAAACATTACGCTAATTTTTAAACCAAGGACGCGGAATCAAAATTTCCGGAAAAATCAATTTTTAAACCCTAATTTCTCTGTAATGCATGGTCCGATTTTCAAACGGATTTCAGTATTAGATTCAGATTATTAAGCTCTACAAAGTACATATATTTTTTTTATTTGATCAAAAAATTTTATTTTTCGAAAAATTTTAATCACTTCCGGTTTCGACCGGAAGTGACAGATTTTCATTTCTCGGCCCTATAACATAAGTACAATGACGATTGTAAAATCGTTAAAAATTTCAAGTCCGTATCTTCAAGCATTTTTGAGAAAAGTCCCGGACAAAATGACTTTTTTAAAATTTTATAAATGACGTAACGTCAAAATTGAAGTGACGTTGTCTTTAAAACTTCAACATCTTTGAGGGACGCCAACGTGCTAATATCTCTGAAAGTTTCATTGAAATCAGTTAAAAACTTTTTGAGTTATGAGGCAAAAAAGGAGTCAGAAAAAAAGAAAAGGATAAGAACTAGAGCAAAGCTCGTTGCAAAGCAACGAGTGGGTCTTCCGTTAATGTCGGAAGTAAAGCTGGAAGTTCCTGTAAGAAGCAGAGCTCTTAAAGCAACAACAAGAGTAACTAAAATAGAAATATGAAAATATCGAATTATTCCTGGTACGACTTAACAAAATCCGAATGATTTTAAGTACGACTTAACAAAAACATTTCTGATCTCAAGAACGACTTAACAAAAAAAATCTGAATGTGTTCAAGTACAACTTAACAATTATTTATGGTTCGAGTTAATTTTACTTTGAACATTACGCTATTTTTTTAAACCAAGGATGCGGAATCAAAATTTCCGGAAAAATCAATTTTTGTACCCCGATATCTCTGTCATGCATCATCCGATTTAAAAACATTTCAATTAACATATTTGCTTCTGTAATGTATTACAAAATATTTCACAATTAAAAGTTATGATTAAAAGACCTTAGAACTTTATTGGCCCCTAATTTAAATGGCCAGCCCTTTTTCTTGATATAGAAAGAAAGCACTTGTCATTTCATACACATTTTGTTCAACAAGAGTTTATAAAGTATGTACCGTTCAAGAGATATCTGGAAGAGATCGTTTTAGGGGCCGACCCTATTACTCCTTTTAGGGACCGGATAACAAAAAATTTGTGGTTGCAAATTGTTAACGACATTATTTGGAGCATCTTTTGTTCAACATTGCTTTTCAAAGATTCTCTCAATTTTCAGATATATAAGATCAAAAGTTCGGACTGCTGTCCCTTAAAATCCCTAATTACATAATAAAGGAGTAAACAATTGTCATGTATAGGTACATAACGTTACGATGAACATAATTGCTTCTAGAACGTATTACAAAATAGTTCACATTAAAAGGATATTATTATAATACTTTAGAGCCCTTTCAGCCCTTGATTTAAAGGGCCAGCCCCTTCTCCATGATGTCAAATGAAAGCTCTTGACTTTTTAAAGTTTTTTTGTTCTATAAGTCTTAACAAAATACTTTTGAGAAAAAAAAGATATTCAAAGAAAACCACAAAAAAATCATGACGCTTTTTATCTCAATTTTTAAGCTCAGGCGAGCTTCGGTGCTTTTTGTTACAGAACAATTAAAATGCTTCTGTCATATCCACAATCATAGGTCTACAAACCCTGAAAATTTGAATCAAATATCTGTTTTTATTTAGGAGAAAATCACCGGACAAGCCGACCCTCTAAAAATCGTAAAAACGTCAATATCTCTAAAACGGAAACGACGTCATCAATATAAAAATTTTCCAATAAGGTTCAGATCAATATGTGTTAGTTCTAAAAGTTTCATTAAAATCAGCCAAGCCGTTCCCGATAACTTGCGTGCACAAAAATGTGTAAGAAAAAAAAAAGAAGAATTATAATAAGGGGAACAGAAACAAAGCAATAACAAGAAGGTCTTCCATTGGAAACGGAAGACCTTAATAATAAAAAGAAACAATAGAATAACAAAAGGGTCTTCCGTTGGAAGCGGAAGACCCTAAAAAAACAATAGAATAACAAGAGGGTCTTCCGTTGAAAACGGAAGACCCTAATAATAAAAAGAAACCGAAGAAAAACAAAAGGGTCTTCCGTTGGAAAACGGAAGACCCTAAAAATTCGCGTATTTTCCGTGTTAGTTTTCTACCTGATATTAATTTGTTATAACATGTATTTTAAAAGTTCTTGGTCTTACCCAGACCTTTCATTCAGTATACCGAAAAAGGGGCTGGCCCTTATAATTAGGGAGTTAGAGGCGTCCAAAGTTTTTTGTCAATAACTTAAAAAGGAATAAACATTTCGAATGCATTATTGAAGCAAAGTTGTAAAGAAATTAATTTTGAATCCTTCTATAGTATTCAATTTAATATTTTCGTAATTTATAGTCAGTATTTACAGAAACAATTGTTGTCAGTTCGGTCCATTTTTGTGGGGGTGCGCACGTTTATGAGGTTATGAAAGGGTTTCTTATAATGCACTAACTGAAAGATGTAGCGCGCAAAAATAATTCCACATAAAATTCCAAATGTTTTTATTCATATGTACATTTTCATTTCATATAGATGAACCTCTTTGACCTTATTTTTGTTGTTTGTTTCATAACTGTGCCCCTGTCTATATTTAGATGCATTACGAGACTCAGGTAACCGTTCGATAGGAGAGTTGCTAGCTGTATTCAGGCCGTCGCCTTGACGACAATGCATGTGCTTGTAGAGCTGGACGTACACGTTTAACGCCCCACTGTGTTCCTGTAAAAGAGACATTTTGAATTGTTTCAGTACTGGGAGATGTGTTAATAAAATGGTTCCAATGCATGGTAATTAAACTCAACTTTTCTACAATACGTATACACGGCCGTCATATAAAGCACAATGTGTATTAGTGACATGACAAATAGTACGCTGGCAATTTAAACGAACACGGGATTGCTCCCGATAGAACAATTCTTTTAAAGCAAAAAAAAAAATACTGATTTGCGATGGATATAATATACTTATCATCGTGGAGATGATTTTAATAAGTGAACTTAATATTCGTATACGATAATATTCGAATCCAAAGCTACTGTTATTAGGGATATTAATTATGACTTGCCCCGCGTTTCAGGTTTTTTACTTGCAAAACATCTACAAACGAAAATACCAAACAATCTTCAGAAGCAACTTATAAATTATTTATTCCATACACAATTCTAAAGAGGTAATTAAATACATTTTATAAATGATTTATACTTGTATTCGCTATCTTCCATGAAAAAAAGTGGCATGCAGAAAATGTTGTTCAATGTTCATCAAATACGCTGTAGCCTTAGCAATCGAAAATAGTTAACAAACTGTATATTGATAGATTGACATATCAACAAACATTCAGACCCGCAATGTGTTTTTTTTTTTACAAGTTCTATAAAATGTAGACTCAATGACTGAATTCTTTACCGTTTTCCGTCTGGGTTATTTTTAATCACGTGTGTACGTTATATATAGTCATATAGATGAACACTTTAAGTGTTTAATTTTTAAAAGAAATTGTGTACATGCAGAGCAATGCAATGCTAGGACAATTAAATGCTTGTTCTACAAATAGCGAATGTAAGACGAAGTATATAGGTGTTATATTTTAATAATTATTTAAAATAAAAGTATTGCTTTCTTAAAAGCTTGCATTACTCAACAAAGTATTTTATTGGAATCATTCTTAGTTACCTTAGCTGCATATATGTACCGCTCGGTCTGTATCCCGGAAAAATTTACTACCATCCGAAATTTTTCATACATGGTCTACAGACTTGCAGCTAACATTACCTTTAAAAATACATTTTGTATCATTGTTTGTGAGCTTTTCCTTTGATGTCATCAATTCATTTTTTCTTGATACACAACAGTTTTATGTGATGTATCTGTGATAGATCACACTTTTTTTCCCTGATAGATCACACTTTCAAAAAAAAAAAAGAGTATCAAAAAATAAGAAAATTGTATTTATCATTTACAAATTCATGTGCTTCATGAAGTTCAAAGAAAATAACAGTTTCTGTGAAATGTTTTAAGCAGCTATAAAAATTATAACAAGAAAACTTATCATTTTTTACTGCTTAAACAGCCACTTAATAATTATGACTCGAAATGAAATACAAAATTATCTAGATCCGGTATACTCCACGAGTCCAGATTTTTTCCTCATCTTCCGGCATTATCGAATCAACTTGTCGCACTTTGGTACCTGAACCCTTCTATAATAATTCCTTCATGCATACATCTAAAACTTTGCGGAAAACGGCAATAAGGTCGTTATATTCATCAAGAAAATTCAAATTAAATGTTTTTTTCTCGCAAATGACGCAGTAATCCGCACACAACGAATAGAGGACGCGGGGGTAATCACTGCCATTCTGTTTATGTACCTCTAACACAAAGCGCCGTAACCAGTGATTCTGTTTAGGATCTTCGTCCCGGAGATGCATATCAACAGATTGTGAATGTTCACGTTTCGTAATTTATCTGAGGAATTCGGTTTCAACTATATCCTAAGAATTGCGAGAGCATAAAATTACAACCGTCATCCACGGCATTTTTGCTTAAAAGGGCGAGGTAGATGGATCTTTCATAAAATGTATTACGCTTAACTTCTAGAATCACGTGCTCTTTTTTCATTGGTCATATAAATGGAACATAATAAAATTTTGATAGATCATGGGCAACTCAGTGCATTGAAAACAACGATACAAAACATATAGAGTAACTTTTAAGCTTGTGCATCTTCAGATATCAGACTCGGGGGACAAGCCCCCTCGTCTGTTATCTGAAGATACACTCGTTAAAAAGTACTCTATATATTACTTAGAATTTGCCGCTGTTTATAAATTCATTAAAAAGACGCGCAGAATCAAGTGGTAATGTGTCGTTTGATATGGGATTTATGACGTCTATTTACATTGTTTTCATCAAAATTATTTCATTATTTCAAGCTTGTGGGTGGAATGAAATCAGTTTCACATGTTATATGACATAAAGATGTCCTCTCCCCATTTTTATCGCAGCAACTATTTTTTTAAAATTTACATAAAAAAATTGGATTATCATGGAGTTGCCCCCCCCCCCCCCCCCATTTTGGTAGCATGTAAAAAAAAAATGGTATGAAAATCATGAAATTATGAGTGACATTTTGAAAATTTTGGAAAATTCAATTTTTTAAAAAAAATTTCCTTGTCAAGATTTGTTGGATAAGTTTACCCCCCCCCCCCTCCCACTTTCAAAAACGATGCTACGTGCTTGGAAATTAATCATTTCTTTATTCCCCTATTTAATAAACAAAACAAACTAACAAACATAACCGATCCAGATAAATATAATTACATGTATCAAAAAATAAACTTCACAAACAAACTACACATTCATCCTTCACCCACAATATTGCCTTTTCGATATTTGTCATCGTTGTAGACCCGTGTAACAATCTGTTAAGTAGGTGCTTGCACGACAAAGAACCCATTACTGATCTACATTTTCATTAACGCATACAAAGAAAAAATATATTTTGATTTTTTTTTTGAATTTCTTTTGATGTAAAAAAAAAGTCTCTCTTTATGCCTGTTTGTTAGCAGTTAATCCAAGTTCATTTTGAATATCCTTTTGTAATTTAAAAAATGCTATGTAAATTTTTTTAATGCAATATTTCGGATAAAGCAATGAAAATTTGTTTCTTGAAATTTTATTAGACCATAAACTTGTAAAATGCTAACATTGAAAATTGTGCCCGATTTCTATCTTTTTTTAAAGGTAAAACTTTATTGATTTAAAAAATGATTCTTTGAGACAAACAAATTGACATAATCAATAAGTCAGAGTTTGACAATCTCTAACTGCCGGTCTGTAGCTTTTAGTAAGAAAAAGAATCAGATGGACGACCTAGGACACAGATCGTCCATCCAAATTTCTTGAAAATTGCCATTATTTTCGTACGCGGACGCAATACTCACCGAGACCAAATGGTTCGTATCTTAAGTTTTAAGTTTTAACTGCTTTGAAAGGTAATATTGGTTTTCTGATAATTATGAACATGAATAATTATATGAAAATGGTTAAAATTACAGTAAAATTACCGGCATCGGTCTTCTCCGTGCGCGGATCTAGAAGGGGAAGGGTTCCAGACCCCCCCCCCTCCCCCCCAGCAAAATTTCTTTCAGTTACGTGTATATTATATACTTACCAAATATGCCTCGGACATCCCTTGGCAAACTCAAATAACCGTCTGATTTTTCAACCCCCACCCCGGAAAAATTTTCTGATCCGCACATGTTCCCCCTCCTCGAAATACAAAATTATTCCCCAAAACCCATTGTAAAATTTCCAGGATCTCCGCATATATACTAAGAGATTCATTGGCGCTTTGCGTTCGATAAAAATGCGTGTAAAACGTTTGCCAATGGTCTTTTTACCTTCGTACCGGGCATACCACAGTCCCACTCTGTGAATAAAATGCAGCGAATCAAACTAGAGACAACGTGTTAAGATCTGTATTTGCTTAAGGTATCTCACTACTCATGTTTTGATTTCATTGCGCAGATGATCATTATATTTAAAATGAATATAATTTTATTTATTTAATCATCACAGATAGATTATTATTTCATAATTACACAACATTCATAAAGAAAAATCCATTTGAATTCAAGAAACAAACAAGTTTTTTGGGGAACTATTTTTTCGTGCGGAAGGTTTTTTAGACGAAAATGACAGAAACAAGCAATTTTATGAATTTTCAATATACTTTTCTTTTTATTATACTTTATTCATTATTCACATTTTTAACATTTGATAGGTTTGTAACATATTTTATAGGTTCTGTGTGACATGTACAAAATCAAATCTTGAGAATGTGATAGCCGTTTAGCATAAAATCAAGCATATATATAGAACATGTCTGAATTTTTTTAAGCTAAATTTTGCGAGAATTTTACCTTTGAAGCCCTATATCTAAAATTTGACATCACTGACCCCCATGTTATATTATGTCAAAATGATACTGAATACATATTTAGGCAAACTGGATTAATCTTATAAAATTCTTTTTTTTTTTTTTTTTTTTTTATTTGCAATTTTTTGTAATTACATTTTTCACATTCATACATACACAAACACACATACCATGGATTATAAGTAATTATACTATAAAGTTGATACAATCAGGAAAAAAAACTATATGACATCTGCTCTAGATCTTGTATATATTAAACATCACAGAAAAGATTTTTCCATTCAGACCGTATTGTATTATGTTTGTAAAAAGAAGAATTTCTAATTGCTAGACAACTTTCAATTTCATATCTATAAAGTAAATGACACATTAGTCCGGCAATGTTTGGGTTTTTTTTATTACAAAGACATTGAAAAATATACTGTTTGGTAAATAAAATTAGAACATTATTGACTAAATTTGACTTTGAGAGAGGAGCCTCTCCGAATAATACATTGATTACATTAAAACCAACTCTCTTTGAGACAGTATTGTAAATATGCATACTCAAACTATTCCAGATAGCAAGTACAGTAGGACAAGATGTGAAAATATGTTCAATGGTTTCAACTTCACTCTTGCAGAAAGTACAAGTGTCATTATCAACTAATTTTAACTTTTTCAAGTAAGCTTTAACTGGGAGAAGTCTATGTAATGTTCTATATTGTAACCATTGTATAGAAGAGTCTTTAGCGACCTTGAAACATATTTTAAACACATCCTGTAAAATTAATTCAGGATATCCTCTTTGTACAATAGTGGAATTCCATCTTCTAATTGATGTTGGTAAAATACCTACTGTGTTAGTATTAATTAATCTGTAAATATGCTTGGTACATTTCTTGTATAAAAGAATTTCAACACAATGATAAGGAACAAAAGGACCAATGCTATGGCTGTAGGTTTCCTTACAGAACTTTGAACCTTTTACGAACTTTGCTACAGCACTAATCATACTGTTGTATTGCATAAAACATATTTCAAAATTGAATTTCTTTTCAAAATCAGATTTTGATAGAAATGATCCATTTTCATATAAAAAGTCTTTCACAATTTTAACACCTCTTCTGTACCATTCGTTATAAAACACAGGCTTTTTATCCACCTTAATTTTGGAATTAATCCAAACTGGAGCATATGTTATGTTATCATTTAAAATTTGACTTTGGTTAAAATGTGTATTCAATACAATAAGCCATGACTTCAGAACATCTCTCCAAAAAGTGTTGGTACAGTTGTTCAAAAGATTTTCAATAAAAGCATCACCAAAATCCAAAAATCCAGACACAATATCTCCAAACACTGCTTTAAAAATACTCAACCAAGATTGTCCCCCCTGCACTAGTCTTTGTATCCAGGAACACTTTAAAGAAATTATAAAATTATTCAAGTTCACCATATTCAAGCCTCCTGCAAAGGGGTTTTGTGTCACGACTGAGTGTTTAATTTTATCAAACTTGGATTTCCAAATAAATCTAAAAAAATCATTGTTCAAAAAATTAATTGTTTCTATTCTTGGATTTGGTAATGAAATAAGTAAATGGTTTATTTTTGGAATAATAAGACTCTTAAGTACAGTAAGTCTTCCTATGGAAGTAAGAATTCGCCTTTCCCATTGTTGGATGAGTGCAGAGATTTTTGGAATTTGAATATTATAATTTAATTCTGGAATTTGTTCCAAGTCAACAGAAAAATGAATACCTAATAATACAAATTCAGTGGCTCCCCAATCTAATTTCCATCTAGAGTGATGAAAGACTTCAGATGAAATTTTTTTTGAGCCAAACCATATAATTTTTGTTTTTGAGCTATTAACTTTCAACCCCGATATTTTTGAAAATAATTCTAAAGTTTCGAGAGCATTAAATAAAGATGAAGCAGAACCGTCAAGAATAAGGGATGTATCATCTGCATACTGGGATATTTTATGTTTTCTATCATACACAAAAATGCCTCTAATATCTTTATTTTGTTTAATTAGTATAGCCAATATTTCAGCACAAAGAATGAACAGATATGGGGCTACAGGGTCACCCTGACGACATCCTCGCTGTATTTCAAACTGTTGCGACAGAAAGCCGCTTTGGAGAATAGCCGCTTTAAAATTTGTATTGAGAATTTTTACCCATTTGATGATATGATTTCCGAATCCAAAAAAAAAGTAACACCTTATAAATAAATGACCATGAAATTGAATCTAAAGCTTTTTCAAAGTCAATAAGCATGAGTAATCCAGGGATATTCTTGACTTCTGTATAAGACATAAGATCATAAATAAATCGTGTATTTTCACCACTGTATCTACCCTGTATAAAACCAGTCTGAGTATTAGAAATAAGTAAATCAAGAGTAGATTTTATCCTAAGACTGACACATCCAGATATTAACTTGTAAAAAACATTCAATAGTGTAATTGGTCGCCAATTTTTTTGGAATTGTCTAGGTTTGTCACCTTTAGGTAGGCATGATATAACTCCTAACCTCTGAGACACTGGCAATTCTCCACGTAAAAATATTTGGTTAATTGCTTTTGTTATATAG
The DNA here is from genome assembly GCA_015776775.1 of Magallana hongkongensis. Lineage (NCBI taxonomy): Eukaryota > Metazoa > Mollusca > Bivalvia > Ostreida > Ostreidae > Magallana > Magallana hongkongensis. The sequence continues at coordinate 451,963 of VIAA01000075.1, forward strand.
TTTTTAAGATCAGCCCAAAAGAACTTATAAAATTCAACTGTGAAACCATCACTTCCAGGCGACTTGTTATTTTTCATGCTTTTTAAAACACTTAATATTTCACCTTCACTGAAGTTTTTATCTAAAATTTTAGATGTTGATTTATCTAATTTTGAAATATTATGAGGCTGGATAGTTGATTCTAAATCTATATCAGAAAGCTCATAATCTGCATTTTTAAAAAGATTCTCATAATAAGCTTTCACCTCATCCATGATTTCTAACTGATTATATAAAGTCTACTCTTCTGATACTACAACTTTTTTAATAATTTTATTAAGAAAATTTCTTGACTCTAAATGACAGAAATATTTAGTAGGTTTTTCTCCTTCATCTACCCATTTTGCACGAGAGCGTATAAAGTGTCCTCGTAATTTTTCTTTTCTGAAATTTTCAAGAGCTGCTTGTTTTTCCTCTAACAATGAAAGATCAACTACATTACTATTTTCTAGCTCATTAATATCTGATATCAGTTGCTTTTCTATCTTGTCATTGTTCTTCTTTCTATAAGATGAATAAGAAATTGTCAAGCCCCTTATTTCCATGAGAAGAATTTCCAAAAATGCAGACTCATCTATGGAGTTTTTATATTGATCTTTAACTGACTGAATGACTTCTTTAACTTTTTCAACATAAGTTCTATCCCGAAGTAAATTATTATTTAATTTCCATAGCCCTCTACCTCTTAAAAAAGTATTAAATTTAAATTCAAATACAACAGCAGAGTGGTCTGACCTATACCCAGATTTGATCGAGACATTCTCAACAATATTTGAAAGATTTTCTGAAATCAATTTATAGTCAAGTCTCCCTTGTTTTAATGGATTTCTCTTTCTCCATGTGTAAGCTTTTTTATCAGGGTTAAGAAAACGATAGTAGTCAATCAGACATAAGTCGCTCATAATTTCTAGCAATTTTTCTTTAGCTTTTGGATTATTAACATGTGAATAATTCTGAGTGTCAAGAGTTTGATTGAGGGCTATATTAAAATCACCACAAAGAATATAATAGTCATTGTCAAACTCTAAAAAACATTCACGTACTTCTTCAAAAAAATCTGGACAGTCAGTGTTGGGACCATAAATATTAATCATTGTAATTCTATTGTCATCAATACTTAAATCCAAAGCCAATAAATTGCCATTACTGTCTTTCTTTTCTTTATGTAACTTTAATTCAAAATTATTGTTAAAAAAAACGGCAACCCCTCGTGAATTTGAACAGAGAGAATTAAAAATGCACTTATAACCCCATTGAGTTTCAACAATAGTCTCAAGATCGGACGTAAAATGGGTGTCTTGAAAGCATATAATTGAATACTCTTTAGATTTGTAAAAATTCAACACATCTTGTCTTTTGGATGGAGTACCGAGTCCTTGACAGTTTACTGTTGCAATTTTGATTGTATCAACCATGATCTGATATGGATACTAAACAGACATTCATACTACACATTCATACAAAAAGGCCTAAAGAAAAAAATACAACGGTATAAAATACAAGAATGGTTTAAACAGCACTAGTTTTAATAACACAAAAACGTTCCTGGTAGGTACATGTACTCACGTCCCGTTGAAAAAGAGTTGACTGAAAAACAGCACAGGGTTGCACGACACCGGAAGTCAATGTAGAGGAACATAAAATACAATTGTGATCGGACAACAAGAAAAGTTCAGGAAAAAAGTTTTTACGCATCGTATTCCTCAGCGTCCCTTCAGGTTGCTCTGCACTTTCGCATCAATGTCATCGAATATGTCAAATTTTACGCGTCTTTCGTTACTCAGCTTCCTATAAACAGATCCATTGAAATACCAAGCGGATGTAATTTCTGGATGCTTTAATAAAGCCGTGATGAGTTCTGTGTTTGGTCTGGTCACGTCATCAACTAACTTCATTCCGTGTCCAAGCTTTTTTACATCTGACCTCTTTTTCATAACCCTTGCCTTGATGTTTGTGTTCAGGACTTTAACAATAATGGGTCTGGGTTGATCTTTTCTACCTGGTAGTCTGTGTGCGGCAATTATTTCTTGATCGTCTAATTCAACATTTGCCTTTTCTTTGAGGAATTTTTTTTACCAATTTCCAAGTATTTTCTTCATCCTTTTCGGTAACTCCCACAATTTTGAAATTATATTTTCTTGAGTATTGCTCGTTTTGATTGCTGAGTTTCATAGCTTCTCTTGATACAATTTCTGTTTTATGTAATACTTGCTTTGATTCGCGCAGTTCTTTGTTAGTACTGGCTAGCTTTTCTCTGAGAGTTTCGACATCTTTTTCAAGGTTTTCAATGTTGTTTTCCATTTTTACAATTTTTGTGTTGTAACATTTTTCTAGTTCTTCACACTTTTTGTTTATTTCTTCTTTAATTTTAGTTTCTATTTTTTTGTTGTTTTGTTCGACGATCCGTTTAACAATCGAAGAGACCAAAGATTCCAGCTTATCGTCTTTAATTGTTTTTTGAAGTTCCATTTTGACCTCTTTGATGTCCTGTTGTATGAGAATTAGAGTTTTGTTTACCTCGGACATAGTGCCGTTATCACAGGTCTGCTCCGGGGTATTTTCAGGACCGATTTCGTCTGTTTTTTTAGTAGATTTTTTTGGTGGCATTTTTTTTAACAAAACTATCCAGTGTATTCATATACAAAAACACTGCTTAGGATAAGTTCAAGATAAATGTAAACACAGTAAGCCACGTATATATGTTATGAATCGATTGTCCAGAGCACTACTCACCGGTAGTCAGAGAATAAACAGTTTTTGTTCATAAAACACAAAATGTAAGGAAATATAAGATGAAACTCTCAAAATATACCTTGAAAGTCACAGATGTGAGAATTGTAAATCCGAAAAGGATCACTAATGTGCCGGTATCGAGATATCCTGACTATTTTTCCTGAGCTCTTCACGCACCTGTTACCAGCACTAGCGCCATCTTTGACCCTCCTTATAAAATTCTTGATATTCAAGAAGTTTTCATTTCAAATCGAATTGTAACTATTATAGAAATTGTCTATTTTAAGTGCAAAAAGGTCACAAAAAAATTTATGCAGCTTTGTACAATTTTTTTTTCGAAATCCCTCTATTCAGTGTGACCATTGTGCATAATTAAAAGCAATATTTGAAGAAATAAGTTTGCTTAATCAGAAATACTGACAACAAATCCTAATCAGGATGAAATTGCATTTTAGGTGCGAAAAGGTCAAATTAAATGGGCCATAACTCAGAGGGATGGATACTGATCCCCCAATATCTTTGTATTTTTTAAGTTTGTTTTGTCTACAGATTTCAATGATATACTTCTCAAGAAAATCTTGATACAACAACATTAAGGAGTGGGATACCTTAATATAAACATGTAGTATCATCGTGCAAAATGCATTGTTCAATTATGATTTTTTTTTTACTTTACTTGTAAAATTCAAGATCTGTTTCGTAATTTTTTCTCACAGTTTATTTCTTACAAAATTACTTTTTTATTAAGTGATTGACACTTTTCAGACTTTATATGTGAACTCAAAGAGACAGAGTGTCATGTCTCAAGGACTGTTAATCTCTTAAAACAACATTGTGCAATTATCAGTTTTTTCATTTCTTGAACACTAAAGACTCATTGAGTTTATTTAATTATTTTATAGCGAGCGAAGCGAGCTCTAAGAACCAGTGTGCGCAGGAAAAAGAACGAGCTAAACCTACAGTTCATCAAACAAAATTTTTTGTCTACGTCCCATAATGCTCTCTAGTGTTTTCACCCGTGGTGCTATGCCAAAAATGGCCGACTTTTAACTCGTTATTTACGGTGACTTAAAGTTTGAAGACACGTTTTGAGTAACGCATATGCTTTGGCGAGACTCAAAAGATTTGTTACATGCTTCCATACCTTCGTATTGAGTCGAGAAACGTAAACAAAGACGAACAAAGTCATGGATGACGTCACAGTCCACTCGCGCTATATTTCCCGCGATAAATTTAGAGGTGGATCAAACATCTGTAATGAGTGTACTGGCTATTTCAGTATAGACTGCGATACCTGCCTCATTGACATATGATTTGTTTTCAATCTTTTTTTAATATAGAGATTTTATATGCGCTCGCCAGAACGGTAGCACCGTAAAACATATTATCTGTGAACCTTTCACTCAGCTTACTTATATCATTACCTGTCAATTTATACTCATTGTTAAGATTCTTATATATAGTTATGTATACTTGTCAATGCGCAGTCTGGAATACTGCGGCCAGCCCTGGCCACGTCCGACTCTCCCAGAGTCTTGAGTCCGGAGGCCACTACTGGCCATATCCGACTTGTTTGTAACATGTCTGTCTGTTAAATTGTTATAATGTTGCCATCGTTGAGTCTCGTCCAATAATGTGGAATCCTGCATCAATTACCTGTTTATTTCTCTGGAACTGTATACTGGTGGACCTTCGGGAATACGGCAAACCTACCCTTTGTTTTAGCTTACGGCCCACAGCGCGCCACAACCTTATACCTTATACACTTAACGCCAACATTCCATCACCCGGTTCGTACTGCACACGACCGATGCAGATCCAGACGAATTCTCTATCACCGTAAAATCTACGCGGTCACAGAAATATAATACTTTGTTTCTCAGTGTTTACACATCTAATATTGTACTATGGTCAGCTATAAATTGTTTGTACTACGTCACAAGTATGATGCAGCTACGACGGAAAACCTAATCGTTGCTTGCAACGAGCTCGTCTCTAGTTATTCCTATATTTGACAGATTCGCAACAGAGCCAAATAATATGTTATTTTATCTATGCATATGTCTAGAGATGAACAGTAAGAGAACAATCGATATAAGAAATCAAAACAATCTACTCTTTATTACATTTGAAAATAATCACATAGGCCGGCAGTCTAAGGCTCTATATCTAGTTGGATTGTTTCCCTTGCAAGTTATGTGTATGATAATTTGACAGAACTAAACACAGAATTTTAAACTAGATGATCACGATAGGCTTTGTCCTCGGCCTTGTTTGAGGGGTCCTTACTTAAAGAGATTTTACAAACAGTTCATTTGACATCTGAGAATACATTACCATATTTTACTTGAAAGAGGTGCCTTGAGGTTAATAAATATCGTTTACAGGTGTTTCATTTCAAAGATTTTCTATTCCTTCTCCTGTTTACAAATTCTGTTTTTAAATGTTTGATGTATAAAAGTATAGATATTAAAACTAATTGGTTGGTTTTAAAGGTAAGCCTCTGTTTATAAAATATCTAAACTTACCAACCTTACCATTTATAGATCTTTATGCTTCATGATTTTTTGTATACATCAAATATTAGAGAGTGGGCTTAGGAAAGATTATCTTCTAAAAATTATCCCGTCGTAGTGTCCATGACATGTTGCTAAATGTTCAATGAGGAAATACAATATATATATATATATATATATATATATATATATATATATATATATATATATATATATATATATATATATATATATATACTGTTATTTTTTCTTGTAACAGGACAAAACCGAAGAGTGGTTAAAGCATAGAATGGGTATGACGTTAAACTTTATGTATTCTTCTATCTTTTTTTTTTAATTTTGTTTTAAACTAAATTTTGAAAGATATAGTCAAAGTCGTGTTTTGGTTAAAAGCTATTATATCTTCACATGTTTTTAAAAAATAGCAAAATTCTATAAACGTTTCGGTGTAGGCTCAATTTCATGAATTCTTGAATATAATGAATAAGAACTAACTTCCAGTTTTAACCACTAATGTACTTATTACATGTAATACAAAAAATGTTATTCAATTTGGAAATTTAATCGATCTCCACCCACTTAACACTATGGTTTTGTTTTGTTTAGCTATTTTTGTTGGAGTGCGTAGGAATGCAAAAATAAAAAAAAACAGCAAATGTAAAATTAGAAATTCCTAAACCATGTCTCATATAAACATTGATTTGGCAGCTTGCGCTGAGGGATATTATGGTAAATTCTGCAACAAGTCATGCCCTCCCGGCAAGTTTGGAGACAAATGTGGAGGCAGCTGTTTTCCATATTGTACTGAAGAATATTGTGATCCTTCCAAAGGATGCATAAACATCAAGAAGGAAACCAAAACAACATCATCGGATATGGGTGAGTGAAACTAATTTTAAAAATAAAATAGGGTTGATACAATGTTTATTGCTATTTTTTCCTGCTTATTTTGTCACTAATGACAATGGTTACCAATTCACGGTCGGATACTTTGTTTTCATTTCAAAGGACTTCTTAGTGGTTTGCACTGCATAATTCTCGTATATTTAAATCTAATTTATAGCAAAGCATTCGAAGTTGAGGCTATTTATGGGGCTTTTCAAAACAAGGTTGTGAGGCTTTTTTATCGTTTCAATGATAATATATATTCAATAGGACTGGTATTTATGTCTATGAATATCGAGGTAGCATATTTAAAGTTGAGGATATAGTTACTAGGATTAGACTATAGTTCCTATTACGTGCATAAATCTAACGCAATGTGTTTTACAGGTAATGTTTATAGCTCAGAAACAAGAATCTACACAGATGCGGTGGAACTAAAAGAAACGTACACAAGCTCCGGGATCTCGGAAATAAACACAATTCTAATTAAAGAACAGCCAGAACAAATGAGAGGAATGAATTTAAATTATCTTACAGTTGGTGTAGGGGCTATTATTTCGATGCTTTTGTTCGTAATTACAATGCAACTATGCAAAAATTCTCAATCTGCTAAAAGAAAAAAATCAACTGAGCAAAAAGGTTATTGTTCTCAAGTAGGTTATGAATCTTCACACCAAATTCAACATGCAGGAGACGGGGAATACAATATGATTTCTCTCTCTCAACAAAATGGTCAATTTATGCAGAACATGGACCACGCGTACCATCAAATTGACGAATGTATGGAGTTGGTGCAGACCACGGCTTTTTCAAATATAGCAAGTGATTTCAAAAGTGACATGTTAGAGGTGAACGAACCAACCTACTCTGACAAAGGAATTGATAATTTAGGTGATCAAAGCAGCAAATGGTTTTCATTACCAAGTATTAGAGACAAACGTTCTGACACAGACTCTTACATTCAACCGGCCATTGTCCTTGAACATAAACCATCCAATAACAAAAAGGAGAATAGCATGTACATTGATGTTTTAGAATGAATTTTTAGAACGGCTTAAGTCGAAGTCGAAAGAAGTCAGTCTACAATTAATATTTTAGCTTTTCGCATGCAGAAGGCTAAATTATTTAACGGACACCGTATGTACAAATATCTCTATTTTAAGTAGTCCGAGTATCGCCCTACGTCATAATACGGATTTTACAATATTGGTTCGACTTTTACAAAGCGTTTTAGATACCCAATATCAGATTCAACAAAATATCTTTATTTAAATAGCATATACACGTCTGTGTTGGAATAAATGCTACTTCAAAGATATTTTAGTGAAACAAATAAGCAAGACAATTGAAGCCAATATATTTTGCGAGTCCTGTCATTCTTATTGGTTTTGTGTAGAATTGTATATATTTTATCATTTTTGATGTAATTCTTTTTATTATATTGTTATTGATATTATTAAATACATTTCTTACTATCGTATTCATCACTCTTCATACGATCGCCTCCACGAAGCTGCATAGTTTTTAATGTTGTTGTTGTCTGTTGTTGTTCTAAGCTTTTATGTTTGGTAAATACAATCGAATCATAAATTAGCTTCCTACCTACGAGTCCTACATCTGCTACAACATTTTCAATATAGATTACATTTTAAAGCGAATAAATCACAAGATATTCTTGTTGATTTTTTTAACAATAAAAAATGTAAATAGTCGAAAATTTTAAGCTAATTAAATAACATTTTAATGTTGAGATTTCCCCTATCATGCGATGATTTAAAACTTGTCGCAGTAAATCAAGCGTTACCTTAATTATGAATATATCTTTCAGACTTCATTTTTTTTAGATAAAGTTTTATAATAGTTCAAGAGTTTTTGTTATTCTGTACAATCATTTACAACATCAATTTGAAATACTTTATATTTTACAAAACGATTGCGTACGATAAGCATTAGTCTAACTTTAGATAAGTTTTTTTTTCTTTAATACTAGACACCTTTTCCAGGATATTATACTTATTCAGGATTTTTAATTATTTTCAAGTTGCAAGCTAATTTGGGCTGGACAACCTTTTTTCCCTACACACAAATTCTGTAAAAACGAGGTTACAAATTACAGCACTTATCAAGCTAAAAAAATGTCTCTTTTGTTTAGTTGTTAAACGTGCAAATACTTAACTGTAATTGTTGAAAAATGACGACGTCAATTAAACATTGAATGCTTATTTAGTCATATAACACACCAGAACGTGCAGAGAAATTGCTTTGATATTTTGTCTGAACAGTCTTGCGTCTTTAAGTATAGGACGAACGATATTCAAAACTAGGCATTCAATGCTTATATTTATATGTATTTTGTCATGAATATTATCATAACGGAAATTCTATAGAAATTGGTTAAAGTACATGCGTTAGATGGATATCGTATGTTTATTTATGTTCATGGAGAACTGTTTTATTTAGTCCAGTGGTGAGCCTGTCGACGCCGGGTCAGAAATCAAAATAAAATGCTACTACTGACCACGGTGCGTCAGTTCATTAGTATGCACTTGATCGCCTTTACTTATTAGGAGGAGAATGTTGTAGCGCAGTGTCCGTGCGTATAAGATGGGGGTGCGGGAAACACAGCTCTCCAGTAGTCATCTTGAAGCTGTCTTTCTGCCTCCTCTTTTATACAGACTGAGACACGGGCTACTCCCCATGTAGAGGAGGAGACATTCCGGAAACACCTTGGCTAGGGCACCCGCCAAGTGTGGGGATGTTGGAACAAAGATCTCGAGGATCTAAATAAATTAAATATCAAACAGTCCATATAAACCCAAGTCGACTTTTATAAATTAGACTGGAGGAATTATGATACAGAAATGGACGTTATGATATAGTGGTGGAATCCGGGTTTCCAACTTGTCCTAGCCACACCACGGAAAAGCCATCACATCCAAACGAACACGATCAGGCCAGGAACGTAGAGCAACACTGCCTCCACAGCATTGTCTGATCATTCCCGTACGCAAACGACGCCCGGGATCCTTTTCAAACACCCGGGACCGAAGCGATTCCCTGGACGTAATCAACGACTGCATCATATCAACGCGGATGGATATATCATCAGGTCTAATCGACCCTCTTCTGTATTTTATAATAAATTTAATACAAAAAAAAATTATTCTTTCTTTCTTAAAATTAGCAATTTTAATCTAACATCTTCAAGAAAATCCCTAATTATTCCTTTCTTTATCGCAGAATAATGATTAAAACGTATTTTAGCTTAAAGCCAAAAAGTTAAGAAGTTAGGTACATATTCACACATTTTGATTGCACGTTAAATTCCATTTTATTTATCAACAAATAGCCTTTACGCAAATCCACGCAATGTGATTGGCAAATTCTTTTGATGTCCTCTTGACTCAATTATTGCATGTCATCGGATTAAGTTTCTTTGTTAGACCTGCTCTTTTAGGTATCTTTTCTGTGAGAGGCCCCCGATAGGTAATTTGGGTATATGTATCTGTATATGTTTTTGTTGTTTTGATAATTAGCCCTTTGTTGAACCCTACCTCGACCAGGCTGATTTTTGTATCCAGTGCCCAGCGCGTCACTTTTTGCTGGACACTCAAGAATAAACAACGTAAACTTTACTAAAGAAGCCTTGGTCATTATTTCAGGTAGGAAACTATATTTTTATTTTTATGTATACCATTTATAAATATGCAACTTACAATTTTACATTTTGATTTATTTGCGTTTATTTGTTCCATGCACTTTGTACAATATTTTCATAGAAAGCATGAATATACATTGTTTATTCAGGTTGCTTGATTTGTCACAAAATGTTAATAATGTCTTTGTTAAAATGCATTCAACGAATCATTTTAAATATCACTAACAAAATTACTTTTGATTCGGTAAATTTATTTTTTTCTGTTAATTTCAAAATTAGTAAGTTAAAATCTTAATTTATTTTCTTTGTTAATTTTATTTCCGGAAAAACGCGCATGGCGTGATAAGTCTTAAATTAACTAACTAATCATTTTAAATGAAAATTCAAGGATAGGATATTGATTATTATTCAATTACAAGTCTTGTGTCTTTTTGAGATTCAGAAAGCTAAATTACTCAATATTTGTAAAATTGCTATTTCACATTCCAGATATTGTCACGTGACCGGTTTAGAGTTTATATAACGTGTTTATGTTTCCGCACAAATTGAAAGTTGTACGCTGACAGGATATTTTCCTCGAAATATGTGTTTTTCAATTATTTGCATTGACCGATTGTTCCCAGAACAATGTGTAAGTGTTGATATGTCTTTAAATACTGTGTTTTAGCATTTTTATAGCAATCGTTGTAGTTTTGTTTGTTTTTATAGTCAGGTACATGTGCACTTATGTCTTTGACTACTGAAACTTGTATACTTCTAGGTGTTATTTGCATAAATGGGTTTTTCTATTTCCTTAGTCCCATTCCATGATTATTACAAGGCTCCAACAGATAATTATTCTTATTATTAAGGATCTAGATTTCCTATTTTTTCATGTTGATTGGTACTTATCAAATGTTTGTCAAAACACCCTAGCTTTGTTCTTCATAAATAGTGTACCTCATCATGGTCAAGCGAGTTCTCCATTTAAGTTAATTTCCCCCATTTTTGTAGTGATTGTTTAATGCATTGAAACATCTATTGTCATTTGATATTATGTGCACATCATAGGTTTTAATTGATGTGGTCAGTAAATATCTTAACTTTAAGATTTTGTTGCATATTGTTTTCAGTGCTGAGACTCATTGTTTTACTACTTATGTTTTCATATGTCTTATAATAACTTACGACTTTTTGCTGGACACTCAAGAATAAACAACGTAAACTTTATTAAAGAAGCCTTGGTCATTATTTCAGTTGTCACCAGATAAGCAAAGAAAAACCCGGGTGACAGATACATCGCTCCGGACGCATACCAAGTCCCAGATATAAACAACGCACTGGAAAACCTCTCTCGCATCAGCTAGGAATATGTATCAACGGGAACTATGAACAGTACAAACACCAGGTAGAAACTGTTTTTGTCTACCTTTTCAAATATCTTCAATTATCAAATTAGAAAAAATTAAAAGAGATAGTACTCAAAATGTCAAAACATGGTTACAAAGTTTTACGCAGTGGGCAAAATTTCATGATTTACTTGCACAATTCCAAAAAGGTTAATGCGTTTCCGTTCTATTTAGAAAGTCATGCCAAAGTATGGTATGATTCGTTACCTTATTAACATAAAATTAACCCAACGTTACTAACATCTCTTTTTCAGGAAAGATTTGGACAATTAGAACATTGTTTGGATTTATTTATCATAACGGAAATTCTAAAGAAATTGGTTAAAGTACATGCGTTAGATAGATATCGCATGTTTATTTATGTTCATGGAGAACTGTGTTATTAAGTCCAGTGATGAGCCCGTCGACGCCGGGTTAGAAATAAAAAAAAAAACGCTACTACTGACCACGGTGCGTCAAATCATTAGAATGCACTTGATCGCATTTACTTTTTAGGAGGAGAATGTTGTAGCGCAGTGTCCGTGCGTATAAGATGGGGGTGCGGGAGACAAAGCTCTCCAGTAGTCATCTGGAAGCTGTCTTTCTGCCTCATCTTTTATACAGACTGGGACACGGGCTACTCCCCATGTAGAGGAGAAGACATTCCGGAAACACATTGGCTGGGGCACCCGCCAAGTGTGGGGATGTTGGAACAAAGATCTCGAGGATCTAAATAAATTAAATATCATAACAGTCCATATAAACCCAAGTCGACTTTTATATAATAGACTGGAGGAATTGTGATATAGAAATGGACGTTATGATAATATTCATAAAAGATAGAGCAACTGTAAAACATGTCATTTAGTGCAATGTGCACTTTAAACTGCGGCCAAGCATATGGGGCCAGAAACTTTGCCGGGAATTTCTTTCTTGAGATAAATGATATATGATTTAATGATTATTTGTAGTACGTACATATCAAATTGGTTTGGTAAGTTTTTAATCTAACAATAATATATCTTTTCAAAACATGTGATGACGTTTTTTGTGATCATACGCCGTGTTCAGAATGTCTTGTGTTATTGAAAGTCGCACGTCATATATTTCCAATACAAACATAAGGGGACATATACACATAATGTAAATAATATGCACATGTTCGCATATACTTTCAACTATCAATCATACTTGTAATAATTAATTTGACTTTTTAAATTAAATAATTTGAACCAAGTGTCAATTTGGTATCATTAAGGAAATAAAAACACCAGTAAAGTTATTAGTTATAAGGCCGGAACATTAGCTAGTACTCACCACAATTTCATAAATACAACAGATAGTTGTTCCGTCAAGGAGTTGATCTTAAACCTATTATAAGCATTATAGTCATGATTAACATGTAACTTTACACTAAACATTAAATTAAATGAAAGTGGATTTTCTTTACGGTGTAACAAAATAGCCCTTGTTACATGTAATTATATAATCGAACACTGGTGATTGGACTTTATATTTTACGTATCCTATAACTTTGACTATACTGATTGGACATTACATACTATTATTTGAACTATTTTGATTTAACTATATCATTTAATTTCAGAATCAGTATAGAATGCTTTCGTTAAGTAAATACCTTTATTTAATGTATATTCCATGTTAATTGAATCACGAATAGTATGTGTCCATCAAAGACTATATTGCTTCAAAGGAAGGTCAGAGAGAGAGCCAATAGCTACCATGTTTACATATTTATGAGGTATATTGTTTTGAGGTGAGGATCCTTTAATGACCGTAATTAAATCCTTGCTGGTCAGTATGTCTCCAATTTGGACATTATGTTCCCGATTAGTACACAAATATCCTGAGGGGGTAAAGTTTGATGTAAACCAAACAATTACATACATCAATCTGCTAATTGAAGTCAATTAGTCGTTTGATCGGTTCATGTAGATGACAGTAATTGGTCACGATACAGTGACCCACCCCCTAGTAAATATCTGTTGCGACCTTGGTTGACCCTAAGTACACTGATTAGGGGCGGGTTCTTGACTGACCAGCTTGACGCCATCTTGGAGCATCATGGTAACAAGGTGGTGGCGCCCTCTTAATGGGCTTTTCAACACCCAATGAACACTTGTATTACTTTGATAGTTGTTTTCCCCAAATAGTATAAAACTTCCAACTTCTCGCAAGTTAGGTTAATTCCGACGCTCTTTCGAACTCTCAACATCTCTCTCTGACTTCCCCGAATTGGGACTGTGTATTTAGTTTGCTTTTTGTCGAATAAAACCACTATACGATCACTTAAGACTTTTACTTAACGTGTACACTACTTACGTAAGATACGCTTGGTAGTGTTATAACGGTAAGAATGCATAAAAATACTGGTTATCCCAATAATCCAAATTGGATATATATAATTTTTCGTAATGTTGCTTGTGTTGAGTAATTAAATCTAAAAGAGTGACAGTGTGTGGTTTCTTCTATTAATTGCCTAAACCTTACCCAATTTCTAAGCTTCATGTTGTCCCTACGCAATCTACTCACGGTATACAATACATTATACCTTGGGGCAGTTTCAAAACAATGTTTCAAAAATCACAAAGTGTAAAAAGGAAAACCAGAGTATGATATGCCGTACATCATAGGCTGTAATTAATTTCATTCCTGATAGTGTAATTTTCTTTAGTAAAATCAAAAAAGGTCCCTTATTTTATAAAATGTTCAAGAATAAAATCTTTTTAGTAACTGATTCATATGCATTTTATTGTTTATATTTAGATCTCTCTTTCAAAACAATTATGAATCGATCGTAAAGAGTAAGTAAAAATAACTAAATTATTGCTAATGTACATCAGTATATTAGTTATGAGGACTTGGGTTTGACATCATCATGATCATTTTTATCGTGAAGTTCGTGCTGAAGGTTACGACTAATCGATAAACTTGTTAGAACTGGATCGTGTAGATCAATTTATACAGAGTTATGATTTACACTAAATTTCCGTAGAAATAGAGGGTACCTTTCTTAATATATATTAGGGTGTGCACGTCCGTAGTTAGCAAATCATGTTATACGATAAAGATTTAGCCTAGCAAATAAGGCAGTACAACCAAAATCAAATTATTACAGTATGTGTTTTGAGCATATAGGACGCCATACGCACAACAGTTCCTAACATACACTTTTCTGTACTGAGAACCCTAAAAATATAAAGTGTGATCCTTTTTGTAATAATTTTAGAAATATATACATGAATATATACATGAAAGAAATCAACAAACTGCAAGAACCAACACCAAACCAAAAATGTGCGAGGAAATGGGGACATCAGAAGAATCTGAAGAACAACATGTAACTCATGAGGAATCTGAACATGCAAGTAAAAATATAACAAAAACTAGAGCAAAGCTCGTTGCAAACCAACGATTGGGTCTTCCGTTAATGTCGGAAGTAAAGCGCTGGAAGTTCCTGTAAGAAGCAGAGCTCTTAAACCAATAACAAGAGTAACTCAAATAAAATGATGAAAAAATCGAATTATTCCTGGTACGACTTAACAAAAAACCTTCATGATTTCAAGAACGACTTAACTAAAAAATCCGAATGTGTTAAAGTACGACATAACAATTACTTTTGGTACGAGTTAATTTTACTTTGAACATTACACTATTTTTTTAAACCAAGGACGCGGAATCAAAATTTCCGGAAAAATCAATTTTTAAACCCCGATATCTATGTAATGCATCGTCCGATTTTAAAACGGCTTTCAGTGTTAGATTCAGCTTAAGGATTACGTTTACTCAGGGTTTGAGATTTTAAAAAAATATTATAACAAAGTTCAATATCTGAAGTCCAAAGTTGTTTTAAAACACAAAATAACAACGTTATTAACAAATATCGATATTGATATCCATGATTTGTTTATTTGAGGAAGATATGCTCCGACAAAGGTAGATTAAAATTGAAACAGACGAAATTCGGACGATTTTTTCATTTTCTTATTTTCTCTTAAAAACTTTCTGTTGCTGTGTAATTGCAAAAATTAAGTTTTTATGTGTTTTTTCATATCATTTTCATATCATTTTACTTTTAGGGTTGTATTTACTCGTCTATAAATTTATATCACTGGCTGACACGCGATTGGAAAAATCTTTAAAATACATAAAAACGATTCAAGCTAAAATATCTCGAATTTGTTTATCATTAACCTTATATCATGTTAATGACAACATAATGCAGACAATAAAAACAGTTTAAGGCAATCAATGGTTTGGAGCTCCCATTAGTCAGTTTTTTTGTAAAACTCGATCAAAAATGGGTACAATTTTAGAATTTGATAGAGGAAATTCGGGCTTATGAGCTTAAAACTATTCATTCAAATATAAATTAGTAAAGCTATTCATATTTTATCATTTCCCAACCTACAAATTGTTTTATCATTTTTAATTATAAAAAAATAAAGAAAACCTTGAAAATGGTGGACAATTTTGACAAAGTTTGACATTTTTTTCAGAAAACATATAGAGGTCACTATCAGAAAAAGTAGGTCATTGACCTAGTTATTGAGAGTGAAAATAGCACCACAATAATGGGGCTACAATGAACAATAAGTAGTTTTTCGTTAGTGGTTTTTTTTAGAAATTGATAGAGGAAATTCGGGCTTATGAGCTTAAAACTATTCATTCAAATATAAATTAGTAAAGCTATTCATAGTTTATCATTTCCAAACCTACAAATTGTTTTATCATTTTTAATTATAAAAAAATAAAGAAAACCTTGAAAATGGTGGACAATTTTGACAAAGTTTGACATTTTTTTCAGAAAACATATAGAGGTCACTATCAGAAAAAGTAGGTCATTGACCTAGTTATTGAGAGTGAAAAATAGCACCACAATAATGGGGCTACAATGAACAATAAGTAGTTTTTCGTTAGTGGTTTTTTTTTCGCTCCTGAGTAAACGTAATCCTTAATAAGCTCTACAAAACAGATATTCATTTTGGATTTGATCAACAAATTCAATTTTTCGAAAAATTTGATTCACTTCCGGTTTCGACCGGAAGTGACAGAGTTTTATTTCGAGTCTTATTACAGAGGTAAATCGACAAAATCATAGTCATTGAAAATTTCAAGCCTCTATCTTAAAGCTATCTTAAAGCGTTTTTAGAAACGCCGCGGACAAAATGACTTTTTAAATTTTTTTTTTATAAAGACGTCACGTAAAAACGGAAAGGACGTTTTCAAAGAAACTTTTGGATCTTAGAGGCATAATAGTTGAAAATAATCTCTGAAAGTTTTATCTCAATCGGTTTTAAACTTTTTGAGTTATAAAGCCGAAAAGAAGTCAGAAACAAAAGATGTCACCTTTGACTTTTCCAAACTGTGTGCTTGTTGCACCATCAAATGTCAGAAACTTACCAATGTAAAGTTTATTATATTTCTGTGAATATTTGCTATGTAAAATTACAATGAATAAACATACTATTCCATCTAACTGTGAACTAGTTTCTATGTTATATGTCCATGGTGAATAGTCAACGAAAGTATTCACCGGCAGCATACAATTTCCCTCTTTTTAAAATTTGGAACACCTCTGATATAATCCGATCACAGCATTAAATTCAAAGTCTGATAATTCTAATTTGTTTATCATCAATAAATTCTGCATCGCCAACAAATAAAGTTTTCTTCAGGATAATAATTATGATACCTATAGCTATTTACGGACAGAAAGACAGGCTAAGACTGTTGTGTTGTGTGAGGATGACATAACGTTTATTGTCCCCCTCAACAGCAAATATTTCACTTGGCTTCGCCCCGTGAAATAGTGGCTGTCTTGGAGGACAATAAATTTGCTATCATCCTCATACCCAGTAAATAGGTATATAATGTCCCATCCACATACATTTTGAGTTATATAACCTCCCATTTGTAACCTGCAATTTCACAGTGTAAAGTCAACACAACAGTTTTAGTTGGACGTTTCACCATTCAATTCTCATGTACTTATTAAACATTAGGGGTCTTCATATTGCATACCAATTCCAACAAGGGAGATCCCTCTAATGATAATCATTAAAATTCATTTTATGAATCTTATCAACACTGATAAGCCTTCAAGTACAGCATCTCTTAAGGTGGCTCAAAACACCTTGAAATATTTTCTCAAATCAGCAGAAAATTACTTGATTATGATATATATCATAATTGATAAGAAGTGTTTAAGTCAAATAGGCAAAAAATGTGCAATTTTGGATGAACAATTACATTTTCCAAAATTAAATTCAATGAACAGTAACAAAAGCTCCAGGCGGACTCGAACTCGAACGGTTTAGAAACCCAATACTTTAACCATTGAGCTATGACGATATACAACCCAATCGAACGATATGAAGAGTTCAACAAAACATTGAAATCGCCATCTTGTGACGTAGTGTCTTAAAAAGTATAAGTCTAGATGTAGTGATGTACCTTAATTTTACAAAAATATTAACAGGTACTTTATCCGAATCGTCCCTTGCTACCTTTAACTTAGTACATTTTATGAACAGATGTCTTGTCTTAGAATAAGAAAGCTAATGCAATTCTGAGAAAAAAGTATACCATATATTGCCAATTCTATTGAGGTTTAATAAACATAGGGCCATTTAAGTTAACCCACCATTTCAACTTTCTTTTACTCAACACAGATTTACAGGGTTCTCCATAGTAAAACATCTTTACATGACCTTTTAGAGGTCAATTGTTGTTCAACCACCTTTAAAAAGAAACCTTATTCAATACAACATGCATCTACATTATATAATCATGTTAAAAGCTTTACATCACTTAGAAATACCCTTACATGTATACCCCCCCCCCCCATCTTTTGATTTTTTTTTTTGATAAAAAGTCATGGTTAAACATGTTTTACCTAATTTTATGAAACTTATGGCAATTTCCTTGAGTCATTTCTCACACATATTTGAAAACAATCATCAATGATTCTAAAATTTGATCCTAATTATTTGTTTATTTTATGATTTACACCATTTTAATTAACAAATAAACAGCTGTCCTGCTTGTGATTTCTTGTTTTTATGAAAAAAAGTAAGCTAACAATCATATTTAGTGAATATCTAATCTATTCTGATTTCTAGTCTCCTTCTAACCATGCTAAAACAGTAAGATACAACCTACAAGTTAGACATCTGCCTTAAATTAAAATTAAATTCAAACACCCAGGTAGCTGGAGACAGAGTTGATTTCCATGAAAAATGTTCAAAATTTGACATGTTTTTCTACTTTGTTATATGCATATATACCTTAGAAAGGTAGAAATAGGTTGTTTCTTGTTCTTTTCAGAAGTAATTATCATAGCAGATGTTATTTCAAAGTCAAATGTACATTTACATATCCTACATGTAATCTTAATGCAGACAATTGGATAGAGGGGGGGGGGGGGTTAATTATGTAAACACATCTAAATACCTTTATAAAATAAAAAATAAAGGAAACATAATTGCATATTTTTATTGAAAAACAAATTTTCACAACAATTATGAATTTTTTTTAAATAGCCTTAATTTTGTTTTTCATAATTTCTTATCAAACACAAACCACAACATGGAATGATGCTTTCCTTCATGTTCCATTATTGTTCATGCATTATCCGATTTAATTTGAATTACCGGTAAAAAGTATGTAGAACACAAGGAATATGCATGTGGACAGAGGTGACAGGTTAATCTCAAAAGCTGACCCACAGGAATCAACAGGTAAAAGCCATGTGTTGCCATGTCGGAACAAGAGTCCGTTTTGAGCTGAAATAAAAAAAAATAATAAGCTGTGTTTACATACATGTGCTAGTAATAGCTGTGTTTACATTAACATATGCATAGTATTTCTGGAAAAAAATACACTGACCATGCAGTGTAATAAGTATTACATATCCCAATACATGACATAACATTTAGGCAGTACAAGATCAAAAATTTGCATATCAAGTCATAATATAACATAAAAAAAAATCTTAGGTATAGACACTAATCAGAATCAGAGAGAGAGAGAGAGAGAGAGAGAGAGAGAGAGAGAGAGAGAGAGAGAGAGTTTGAGAGAGAGAGAGAGCTAGAGTTTATTTCTTGTAGTGCAGCAGTCAACAATTTCAATTCGAAAATTACAAAGGAATATTACCCATCCGAACAGCGTCAAAGTACATGTATTTCCTTCTGGTATACCATGTTTTATCAATTTTACTGGGGTTTTTTTTGCAAATAAATTTAGCGAAGGTTTTGGGTTTTTTTTTCTTATAAATTACATGTTTTAAAAACAATACTATGTGTAATAAGCATAAAACATGTATGAGTAAACTTAATGAAGAATTCTTAATAGATTATATTTCACAGAATGTGTTACATTACATGTATGTCAATCTTTATAAAACTAGCGTATATTTGGTGCGTCATATATTGGAAGTTTTTTGTAAATATCATTTACTTGCATGGTAGCTATATATGTCTAACCCAAATTTTCTTCATAAAGCTACAGCTGTATGTACCACATAATTATAAGTTTTGTCACAAGTATACATTTTAAAAAAATCCCAAATTCCAACTGTTGAAAGTAACTCGATGACTTTTTCTTCTCTGATAAGTTCATTGTGTTTTGTGCGTGCATATATTATAAGTCTGCTGCAACAGCAGCCAATCAGCGGTAAGCTGAATCCACTAATAAGAAAGTTTGTGGTTTAGGAGCGGGTAGAATTGTTTTAGCATAATGTAGCTGACACTGACTTGAATGCGATGCTGTCAAGAACATTACACCAAATAATATCAAGAGACATAAATATTCACTTAAATGTATTGTGTTGTAAAGTAAAGGTTTTAATACAATTACATCTTGCAAAACATGTGATGACTCTTATAATCATCTGTAATATATCTGATATATATGTACAAGATGGGTAAAATAATGACAGAACAGACTGGGATTCGAAACTTGCCCTCTGAATCTCTAGTCAAGTGCTCTACCAACTGAGCTACATGTATCTGGCACCGGTATTCAAAATAGTCTGACCGTCACACCCCCCCCCCCCCTTAAATGATCTGCACCCTCAAAGATCACCCATAACTCTTCCCCTGGCAGGAGTTAACCTGTCAGTTCTAGGGGTTGGTCACAACACCAATATTGTATAGGAATGGGACGATTCACCGTTGCACCGGTGCATATGGTATTTATTTTGACGATATTTGGATCGATACATTTACCATTAATACATTACGATACCTAAGCGAACTCTTTTTTATTTTCCAAAATATCTGAGCTTCATATATCGGCTGTTTTTAATCTGCGCGCCTAATATGAAAGTACAAATATGGCGGAAAACTTCGTAAAGTTGTCAAAACTGTAAGGAAGCTAAATCTGGAGTGAGGACAACTTTTGGATTACTTGTTTATGAAAAAGTAGTGTATATG
The DNA here is from genome assembly GCA_015776775.1 of Magallana hongkongensis. Classification (NCBI taxonomy): domain Eukaryota; kingdom Metazoa; phylum Mollusca; class Bivalvia; order Ostreida; family Ostreidae; genus Magallana; species Magallana hongkongensis. The sequence continues at coordinate 472,619 of VIAA01000075.1, forward strand.
AGACTTAAGTAATTTGTAAATTGTGCAACGCTCATTTTAAATATATCAAAATCACTTTGGATATGCGGTATTACATCGACAGATTGAATAATTTTTTTAACCCTTATTCATGTTTTCATTTAGTTGTAATGTATCGTGAAATGTATCGTATCGCATCTCATGTATCGTGATATGTACCGAATTGGCTAAGTACAGAATTGTCCAAGCCCTAATATTGTAACAGGATTGGAGAAATAATGAAGGACCAAACCGGGAATTAAACCTGGGCCCCCTGAATCTCTAGTCAGGTGCTCTACCAATTGAACACTGGTATTTAAACCAGTCTGACCGTCACATATATAAAGAAATATTTTAAACAATGGTGTTCAATAAAAAATAACACTTGCAACCTTCAGTTTTTTCTGTAATTAATCAATATTGGCGTGCGATCAGTTCTCGTTGAGTACCATTTCTCATCAGTGCATTGTTACGTCATTTTATCAACACATAAAATTATATACGAAAATATGATGTAATTAACATTGCACCAGCGAGAAATGGTCCTCGGCAAGAACTGCTGGCATGCCAGTACTGCCAGCAGTCAGATTAAAAAAAGAGAATATAAATGAAAAATTACATTCAAAACATTAATAAGGACAATTCAAGTACACATCAAAACTGCTAAACAAAAAAAATTATGTGAACTGGTAGAGTGGTATGCATAGTTCTAACTTGTAACCTACATGTACAAGTGCATGTACCGGGTACCCGTTTGTCTGCTAAACCTCTCTAAAAATAATTGATCGGCATCATAAAAATATTAAAGACTTCTTCGTCATGTTGTAACTCTGAAGTCTGAAGTATACAATTGTATTTACTTGATGTTACATGTATGTCTACAGGGTATTTATGTCTACATTTTGAGTCTTCCGCACAAGAATATGATATGTTTCTAATTAGACCCTGCTTTGAATTTTGAGTTGAAAATTCACAATCTGATTTTTTTTTTAAATAGATAAATTTGGTCATCCTTTCCAGTCACCCGTGAGCCTCGAGCAAGTCTAAACATCCAGTAAACAATGTAAAAATTACACGTTAGTAAACAAACACCCACACCATAACAAAAACAGCTAACTCTGTAATTCTTATAACATTCTTAACCCTGCAGATGTTAAATCATCAAGAAATATTTGTAAATTCATACGTGATGCACATAACAATACATAAGAAAATCTATGTACAGTACTAACTACAAGTATATTTGTATACTGTATGTATGACTCTCGCCACATGTGGATTTTCTCAATAAATTGAATTGTAATTTACACAAAATACTGGTAAAAAGGAAAGAAAAAAACCAAGTGAAAGGTAAAACATTTGGGATTCAATTCTGTTAAAAGGAATTATAGTGTCTGGACTAAAAAAATAGCATACATCAGTGACAGTGTGCACGTACTTACATGTACATCTATAGACTAAATGTTAACCAGTTAACATGCTGACATTTTAACCACTATAGACAAGAAACTTTAAAAGGAATAAAAAGCCTCACCTTCAGCTTCAGTAACATTAACATAAATCACACACTTTAATGTCCATCCTTTTTCCTTTATTACTCGTAGCTTATCAACGGCTGATCAATGGAAACATAAACATCCGTCGACATGGTCGACAGAAGTGTGGCTGTCAGAATTTCCTCTTAAACGATTCTCACGAGAATATATCCCTTCTTATACAAATATGTAGTAATGTTCCCTGTGCATGTTCATATGTTTCACAGTAAATTGAAAATGCATGTGTACACCGAAAAAATACAAAACTTATCTTCTGCATTACACTCTCTCTTTTCTACAATGCCGTTCGTTACTGTTTACATTCGCGGGATACAAACAGGAGGGCCGCGACAAACATTGCAAACATTTGTTCTGCGTGGCCGATTAGAACGTTTAAAATAAGTAGTTGAATTCATAAATGCATGATATAGATGGAAAAAAAATGAAATTGAATCACAACAATTTATCTAAGACGCAACACAATGTAATGCAGTAAATACCTGGGCCTTAAAACGGCATTTGTTTGCTTGTGTGTCTATGTAGACATGTTAACTCGTTCATGTACGATTGTCACATATTTGTTTTATGAAATTTGAGAAAAATATACCACAGAACTTGTTAAATTTGATACCAAATGACAATATTTAATATATCAAAAATAATTGAATTAATTTTTTTTTCATAAAATGATAACGATTTTATCTATCAGAAAAAGACGTGTATGAGCTGCTGACCCCTAATTATAGGGGCCAGCCCTTTTTTCTTAATTTTAAATGAAAGCTCTTGTTATTTAAACAACTTTTGTTCTATATGTTTTAACAAAATATTTTTAGTTTAAAAGTTATTATACCAAAAGCAACAAAATTTCAGCCCCGAAAAAATCTTAAACTTTGGCAACAAATAGCTTAAAAACTAAATAAGAAATTTACAACACTTTCATGCTAGCAAAACTATATAAGGTTACCTACAATTTCGCCAAATTTCATGCACCTATCATCTGTAGTTCCCGAGAGCAACTCTGGACAAAAGACCCCTTAATTTTCAATTAAAGGGCAATAACTCATAACCGGAAGTGAATTTTTAAAATTTGGAAAAAAAGCTTTTAGACCTTTACATTATCTACATACCCTGAAAGTTTCATAGCAATTAGACAAAAATTTTCGAGAAATGGCCTACACAAAATTTGCGGGAAAAAAAATAATAACTAGAGCAAAGCTCGTTGCAAAGCAACGAGTGAGTTTTCCGTTAATGTCGAAAGTAACGCTAGAAGTACTTCCAAGAAGCAGCATTCTTAAGCTAATGACAAAAGTAACTTAAGTACAAAAAAAGATTTAAAAAATCGAATGATTCTTGGTACGACTTAACAAAATCCGAATGGTCTTAAGTACGAATTAAAAAAAAAATTAACCATTTCAAGACCGAGTTACCAAAAAATCCGAATGTGTTTAAGGACGACTTAACAAATTTGACTTCATTTTAGATAAAAGTTAACTTTACCTGGAACTAACATCTATTTTCTTAACCCAGAATGCAAAATTAAAATTTCCGTAAAAAATCGATTTTGTTTAAAACATAAATCTGAGCAACTTTTCCTCTACACTGCTTTTCGAAGGGTTCACCTTTCTTACTGTGTGCTTGTTGCATCATCAATTGTCAGAAACTTGTCGATGTATAGTTTACATAAATTTATTATTCCTCTGTGAATATTTTTATTTAAAATTACTATGAACCAGACAACATTGAAATGGTGAACATTTCAAAGGGCCCCGCTGATGTTATTTCAGAGAATTTTGCTTTGACCTTGACCTATAACTTGAATTTTTTCCAGCTGGCATAGAACTTCTAATTCAATTTCATTGCCCCTAACATACAGACATTTTAGTTCAATCTGACCAAGATTAAGCATATCCGGGAAATAATCAACTGTCTAAAACTAATTTAAAAAGGATCTGCTATGACCTTCACATTGACATGGTTCAAGGTCACTGCACGCCATTAACCAATAAGCTCTGTTTAGGCAAAATATTAGCCAATTAGGGGCTAAAAGGAGAGTATATATATGCTCTTAAAATATGGATTTTTGTGTGATCTGATATGACCGTGACACTTGATCTACAAATATCATTCGAAGTCATTGCATATACTTTGATCAAAGGCATCGTGTGAGTGAAGTATGAGCCTGATTGGAGCAAAGGGAGAGAAGATGAACTCCAGACAAGGATTTTTTTTTATATAATTCTGCTATGACCTTCACAGTTTACCTTGAAAATAGGTTCAAGGTCACTACACACCATTTACTCAAAAGCTCTGCTTATGTGAAGTCTGAGCCAAATAGGGGTTAGTAGAAAGAATATATGCTCTGAAAAAAGGATTTTTGCATGATCCGATATGATAGTTCACCCTTTACCTAGAAATTTCATGCAAGGTCACTGCACATCGATTAACGATAGAGACAGTATGTGAGTATTAGCCAGATTGGACCACAGAGAGAGAAGATATGCCCAAGACAAGGATTTTATATATATATTTCTACTATGACCTTAACATAATACCTAACAACATGGTTCAAGGTCACTGCACATCCTTAACCCAAAGGAACCCTGTGGATGAGGTATGAGCCAGATTGGGCCAAGGGGAGAGAAGCTATGCTCCGGTCAAGCCATTTCGGATGGACAGACGGGCAAACTGATTACTAGAAGGCGCCCACACAAACCTTCTTTTCTATCTAATTTGAAATAGTATCCATGCCATCTGCCCATGGTGAATAGTAATCAAAACTATTCATCAGCAGAATTTGATTTACCTCCTTTTTAAACTCGGAACACCTCTGACCTAATCAGATCACCGCATTAAATACAAAGTTTGATAACTCTAATTTGTTTATCATCAAGAAATTCTGCATCGCTGACAAACAAAGTTTTATTCGGTATAATTATATACCAATTAACTGACTATTTGGACAATAGCAAGTTCATTTTCCCACCCAGCAGCAACTATATCCCTTTGGCGTTGCTGTCTTGGGGGACGATAAACTTGATATTGTCCTCATACCCAGTAGATACTAAATAGGCACATAATATCCCATCATTATTCATGTTATATAACCTCCCGTTTGTAACCTTCAATTTCACTGTGTAAAGTCAATACAACAGTCAAAGCTGCAAGTTTCACAATTTATTACTGCTTCTCATGTACTTAAAATTAGGGGCCTTAATATTGCTTACCAATTCCAACAAGAGACATCCCTCTAACTATTGATAAACATAAAAATTCATTTCATGAATCTATGCAACACTGGTAAATCTTCAAGTACAGTCACTATCAATTTTACAAAAATGTTGACGGTACTTTATCCGAAACTGTTCCTTGTACCTTTAACTTAGTAAACTAACATTTTATGAAAAGACGGTTTGTCTTAGAATAAGAAAGCTAATGCAATTCTGAGAAAAAGAATACCACATATTGCCTATTCCATTGAGGTTTAATAAAAATATGGCCATTTAAGTGAACCCCCCATTTCAAATTTCCATTAGTAAACAAAGATTTACAGGGTTCTCCATAGTAAAACACCTTTACATGACCTTTTAGAGGTCATTTGTTGTTCAACCACCTTTAAAAAGAAACCTTATTCAATACAACATGCTTCTACATCATACAATCATGATAAAAGCTTAACATCACTTAGAAATACCCTTACATGTTTAAACCCCCCCCCCCCATCTTTTGATTGTCATAAAAAGTCATGGTTAAAAATGTTTTATCTAATTTTATGAAACTTATGGCAATTACCTTGAGTCATTTCTCACACATATTTGAAAACAATCATCAATGATTCTATAATTTGATCCTAATTATTTGCTTATTTTATGATTTACACCATTTTGATTAACAAATAGACAGCTGTCCTGCTTGTGATTTCTTGTTTTTATGAAAAAAGTAAGCTAACAATCATATTTAGTGAATATCTAATCTATTCTAATTTCTAGTCTCCTTCTAACCATGCTAAAACAGTAAGATACAACCTACAAGTTAGACATCTGCCTTAAATTAAAATTAAATTCAAACACCCAGGTAGCTGGAGACAGAGTTGATTTCCATGAAATTTATGCATATATACCTTAGAAAGGTAGAATTATGTTGTTTCTTGTTCATTTCAAAAGTAATTATCGTAGCAGATGTTATTTCAAAGTCAAATGTACATTTACATATCCTACATGTAATCTTAATGCAGACAATTGGATGGGGGGGGGGTCAATTATGTAAACACATCTAAATACCTTTATAAAATAAAAAATAAAGGAAACATAATTGCATACTTTTATTGAAAAACAAATTTTCATAACAATTATGAATTTCTTTAAAGGTCATATGAAATGATATGCTGACCTATTGAGTTATATAAGGGAATGAGTTCTTAAGTGCCTATTTAATAAAAAGACATTGTTTTTTCTAATATTTTATGCAAAATGTGAACGCCACAGTCGATCAAAATCACTTAATCGGGAAAAGGAACATTGACTTACGCGGCTTACCTCCCTTGCTTATGACGTCAGTAAGACCCAAAAGCCTTATCTTAAAAAGCTATGTTGTGAATACAAATATCCGTGTCATTATGCAGCATTTTGAAAGAAAAAAATACTATTCTATATAAACACTTGTATAATTATGAAATAATCAACCACGTCAGTATTTTTTCTCTCAAGAAATGAAATCGTGTGCGTTTATATTTGATAGCGCCGGTGTACATATTTATAGTTTCGAAACTGCACAGAGAATAAATGATTTCCTTTATAGATCCACATGAAAGTATAATATAATTTTAATATATGCATGTATATATGTTTTATTTCGATCTTTTTAATGAAATTGACAAATTAAAAAAAAACCTGATCGTTTTTTTCCCATTTACACGTTCATGCAATTCATTAAGATTTTTTTTCTAAACAACTTATAGGCCTCGTGGTGCCTCATTCGATTCACGATTATATTGTTTGTTTCGCTTTCAAATTCCCAAATGTGTAATCATTTAATTATTTTTAGTCTAAGAATTTTTTTTTAAACGTTTTGATTTTGAGACGTGTACTAGTATGTGCGGTGTTTTTATTTTACACCGTGTATATATGCGGTGTTTACTCACAGATCCCCTCTATCTCACTTTCTTCCGCAATTTTTTCTCTCTTTTTTTTTTATCATTCATGATGCCTGTTCTAAATAAAAATTTGTTGATTATCTTCACATTCGTTTACAACTATTTTTATCAAACAACCGATTTATTTTACCGATACATTTCTAAATCCTTATATGCCATATTTCCGCGATCTAATTTAATAAAACGTTAATACACGTGTACACAAAGTATTTTCTAAAGATATAGCTACATGTATATATCAATAAGTCAGAAATTTATATTATTTCAATCAAAATAGAATTTAAGAATAATTTTGCGGCATTTAACAGCAGCTCTTAAACACAAACTACATGTATGTACACAATGCCTCAAACATTTTCATTGGCCTGCCTTATACATGTTCTTTGTTATGTGACAAAATAAATCAAATCAATTAGAATGCTTTAATTCCCTTTAAATGTAGCTCAATCATTATACGTACATGATGTACCGAAGAAAAGGATGTTTCTATTTCAAAAGGATAAGGATAATTCATTAATCAGCTGTTAATGTTGGAGCATTTCTTTCGTTAAATTTCCACTGCAGTACGGGATCTTCTTCATGATTTTACTCTGGTGAGAAGCTGATATTAGATTTGTTTATTATAACGACCAATTAAAAGTTAAACTACATGTAAGTCATTTGTAGGCTACTACGAAATCAAATGATCTCATTTGAAAAGAAAGACACGTTCATATATGCAAAAAATTACTAAAATGTAATCGATAAACTACTGTAAAATAACACTAGTTTTGATGCATTGTTTATATCTGTGGGTCTGTGTGACGTCATAAATCCACAAAATCAATAACGATAAGCGGGGAAGAATTTTTTTAGGTGCTCAGTTTTCACGGTTATTTCTCAGTAATGCAAAGGCAAAAAAATCTCGCATCACGTATTTTAACATTTGTTTATATCAAGCTTTATGTTTATGAAAGAAAATCATATAGTGTTAAACATCGTTTCATATGGCTTTTAAATAGCCTTAATTTTGTTTTTTATAATTTCTTATCAAACACAAACCACAACATGGGATGATGCTTTCTTCAAGTTCCATTATTGTTCATGCATTATCCGATTTAATTTGAATTACCGGTAAAAAGTCTGTAGAACACAAGGAATATGCATGTGGATAGAGGTGACAGGTTAATCTCAAGAGCTGACCCAAAAGAATCAACAGGTAAAAGCCACGTGGTGCCATGTCGGAACAAGAGTCCGTTTTGAGCTGAAATTAAAAAAAAAATAATAAGCTGTGTTTACATACATGTACTAGTAATAGCTGCGTTTACATTAACATATGCATAGTATTTCTGGAAAAAATACACTGACCATGCAGTGTAATAAGTATTACATATCCCAATACATGACATAAAATTTAGGCAGTACAAGATCAACAATTTGCATATCAAGTCATAATATAATATTAAAAAAAATCTTAGGTATAGACACTAATCAGAATCAGAGAGAGAGAGAGAGAGAGAGAGAGAGAGAGAGAGAGAGAGAGCTAGAGTTTATTTCTTGTAGTGCAACAGTCAAAAATTTCAATTCGAAAATTACAAAGGAATATTACCCATCCGAACAGCGTCAAAGTACATGTATTTTCTTCTGGTATACCATGTTTTATCAATGTTACTGGGTTTTTTTTCTGCAAATAAATTTAGCGAGGGTTTTTGTTTCTTTTCTTATAAATTACATGTTTTAAAAACAATACTATGTGTAATAAGCAAAAACATGTATGAGTAAACTTAATGAAGAATTTTTAATAGATTATATTTCACAGAATGTGTTACATTACATGTATGTCAATCTTTATAAAACTAGCGTATATTGCGTGCGTCATAAATTTGAAGTTTTTTGTAGATATCATTAACTTGCATGGTAGCTCTATATGTCTAACCCAAATTTTCTTCATAAAGCTACAGCTTTATGTACCATATAATTATATGTTTTGTCACAAGTATACATTTTTAAATTTTGAAATACCCAAATTCCAACTGTTGAAAGTAACTCGATGAATTTTTCAATCTCCGATAAGTTCATTGTGTTTTGTGCGTGCATATATTATATGTCTGCTGCAACAGCAGCCAATCAGCGGTAAGCTGAATCCACTAATAAGAAAGTTTGTGGTTTAGGAGCGGGTAAAATTGTTTATGCATAATGTAGCTGTCTGCTGACACTGACTTGAATGCGATGCTGTCAGGAACACAAAACCAAATAATATTAAGAGACATAGATATTCACTTAAATGTATTGTGTTGTAAAGAAAGGTTTTAATACAATTATTGCATCTTGCAAAACATGTGATGACTCTTATAATCATATGTTATATATCTGATATATACGTACAATATGGGAGAAATAATGACAGAACAGACTGGGATTCGTACCTTGCCCTCTGAATCTCTAGTCAAGTGTTCTACCAACTGAGCTACATGTATCTGGCACCGGTATTCAAACCAGTCTGACCGTCACCCCCACCCCCCTTAAATGATCTGCACCCTCAAAGATCACCCATGGCTCTTCCCCTGGCAGGAGTTAACCTGTCATTTCTAGGGGTTGGTCACAACACCAATACTGTGAAATCATTAGATTTCGTGGTGGCTCATTTTTCGTGGAATTCGTGGGTACCTCTCATCCACGAAATAACATCCATCACGAATTGATGAATTAGGGTAATAAAGTCATATTCCCTTTTGTAGATATATATGAATACACGAAATTACGTCCCCACGAACCTGTAAAATTTAAGTCATCCACGAAAATTGGCCCCCACGAAATTTAATGATTCCACAGTATTGTATAGGGATGGGACGATCCACCGATGCACCGGTGCATATGGTATTTATTTTGACGATATTTGGATCGATACATTTACCATTAATACATTACGATACCTAAGCGAACTCTTTTTTATTTTCCAAAAAATCTGAGCTTTAAATATCGGCTATTTTTAGTCTGCGCGCCTAATATGAAAGTACAAAGATGGCGGAAAACCTCGTAAAGTTGTCAAAACTGTAAGAAATCTTGAGTGTGGACAAATTTTGGATTACTTGTTTTTGAAAAAGTAGTGTATTTGAGACTTAAGTAATTTGTAAATTGTGCAACGCTCATTTTAAATATATCAAAATGACTTTGGACATGCGGTAATACATCGACAGATTGAATAAATTTTAACCCTTATTCATGTTTTCATTTAGCTGCAATGTATCGTGATATGTATCGCATCGCATCTCATGTATCGTGATGTGTACCGAATCGAATCGGCTAAGTACAGAATTGTCCAAGCCCTAATAATGTAACAGGAAGGGAGAAATAATGAAGGACCAAACCGGGAATTAAACCTGGGCCCCCTGAATCTCTAGTCAGGTGCTCTACCAATTGAACACTGGTATTTAAACCAGTCTGACCGTCACATATATAAAGAAATATTTTAAACAATGGTGTTCAATAAAAAATAACACTTGCAACCTTCAGTTTTTGTCTGTAATTAATCAATATTGGCGTGCGATCAGTTCTCGTTGAGTACCAGTTCTCATCAGTGCATTGTTGCGTCATTTTATCAAGACATACAATTATATACGAAAATATGATGTACATGTAACATTGCACCAGCAGGAAATGGTCCTCGGCAAGGACTGCTGGCATGCCAGTACTGTCAGAAATCAGATTAAAAAAAGAGAATATAAATGAAAAATTACATTTAAAACATTAACAAGGACAATTCAAGTTCACATCAAAACTGCTAATCAAGAAAAATTATGTGAACTGGTAGAGTGGTACGCATAGTTCTAACTTGTAACCTACATGTACAAGTACATGTACCGGGTACCCGTTGGTCTGCTAAACCTCTCTAATAATACACTGATCGGCATCATAAAAATATTAAATACTTTTTAGTCATGTTTTAACTCTGAAGTCTGAAGTATACAATTTTATTTACTTGATGTTACATGTATGGCTACAGGGTATTTATGTCTACATTTGGTGTCTTTCGCACAAGAAATATGATATGTTTCTAATGAGACCCTGCCAAGAAAAATAACATATATCAGTGACAGTATGCACGTACTTACATGTACATCTATAGACTTAACCAGTAAACATGCTGACATTTTAACCACTATAGACAAGAAACTTTAAAAGGAATAAAAAGCCTCACCTTCTTTAGTAGCCTCCACATAAATCACACACTGTAATGTCCATCCTTTTTCCTTTATTACTCGTAGCTTGTCAACGGCTGATCAATGGAAACATAAACATCCGTCGACATGGTCGACAGAATTGTGGCTGTCAGAATTTCCTCTTAAACGATTCACACGATAATATATCCTTCCTTATACAAATATGTAGTAGTGTTCCCTGTGCATGTTCACATGTTTCACAGTAAATTGAAAATGCATGTGTACACCGTAAAAATACACAACTTATCTTCTGCATTACGCTCTATCTTTTCTACAATGCCGTTCGTTACTGTTTATATTCGCGGGTTACAAACAGGAGGGCCGCGACAAACATTGCAAACATTTGTTCTGCGTGGCCGATTAGAACGTTTAAAATAAGTAGTTGAATTCATAAATGCATGATATAGATGGAAAAAAAATGAAATTGAATCACAACAATTTATCTAAGACGCAACACAATGTAATGCAGTAAATACCTGGGCCTTAAAACGGCATTTGTTTGCTTGTGTGTCTATGTAGACATGTTAACTCGTTCATGTACGATTGTCACATATTTGTTTTATGAAATTTGAGAAAAATATAGCACAGAACTTGTCAAATTGGATACAAAATGACACTATTTAATATATTAAAAATAATTGAATTAATTTTTTTTCATAAAATGATAACGATTTTAGCTATAAGAAAAAGACGTGTATGAGCTGCTGACCCCTAATTATAGGGGCCAGCCCTTTTTTCTTAATTTTAAATGAAAGCTCTCGTTATTCTAAACAACTTTTGCTCTATATGTTTTAACAAAATATTTTTAGTTCAAAAGTTATAATACCAAAAGCAACAAAATTTCAGCCCCGAAAAAATCTTAAAGTTTGGCGACAAATAGCTCAAAAACTAAAAAAGAAATTTACAAAACTTACATGCTAGTAAAAATATAAAATGTTACCTACAATTTCGCCAAATTTCATGCACCTATCATCTGTAGTTCCCGAGATCAACTCTGGACAAAAGACCCCTTAATTTTCAATTAAAGGGCAATAACTCATAACCGGAAGTGAATTTTAAAAATTAAAAAAAAAGTTTTTAAACCTTTACATTATCTACATACCCTGAAAGTTTCATAGCAATTAGACAAAAAATGCTCGAGAAATGGCCTACACAAAATTTGCGGAAAACCCTAATAAGAAACAGTAGAATAACAGAAGGGTTTTCCGTTGAAAAACGGAAAACCCTAATACAAAAAAACAATAGAATAACAAGAGGGTCTTCCGTTGAAAACGGAAGACCCTAATAAAAAGAAAAGTGAAAAAGAAACAATAGAATAATAGAAGGGTCTTCCGCTGAAGACGGAAGACCTTAATAATAATAATAAAAATAGACACGATCTCG
>VIAA01000096.1:0-214580 GCA_015776775.1 Magallana hongkongensis
TAAGGTTTATTTTAAGTCGTACTTAAAATCATTCGGATTTTGTTAAGTTGTACCAGGAATAATTCGATTTTTTCATCTTTTTATTTTAGTTACTCTTGTTATTGGTTTAAGAGCTCTGCTTCTTACATGAACTTCCAGCTTTACTTCCGACATTATTGGAAGACCCACTCGTTGCTTTGCAACGAGCTTTGCTCTAGTTTTTTTTATTTATTTTCGGACTCCTTCTCGGCTTTATATCTCAAAAAGTTTTCATCTGATTTCAATGAAATTTTCAGTGCTTTTGTAAAGTGTCCGTGCCTCAAAGATCTTAAAGTTTCAGCATTAACGTAACTTTTGTTCAAATTTGGCGGCCATTTTTAAATTTAAAAAAAGGTTATTTTGTCCGTAAGAAATCTCCGTTAACTTTAAAGATATCGCTTTGAAATTTTTACTGATGATAGATGTATCAATTCTATAATGTACTGGAGGGTTTAAAATTTTGTTCATCAATTTTGCTGAAAACCGGAAGCAGTTCCAATTTTTGGAAATTTTCATTTTTTTTAACAAAATAAGACAATACTACAGTCTTATAGAACTTGCCATGGTGAATTTAAAATTGATTTTTCCGGAAATTTTGATTCCGCGTCCTTGGTTTAAAAAATAGCGTAATGTTCAAAGAAAAATTAATTCGTACCAAAAATATTGTTAAGTCGTGCTTGAACACATTCGGATTTTTTTGTCAAGTCGTTCTTGAAATCAGAAAGGTTTTTGTTAATTCGTACTTAAAATCATTCGGATTTTGTTAAGTCGCACCAGGAATAATTCGATTTTTTCATCTTTTTATTTTAGTTACTCTTGTTGGTTTAAGAGCTCTGCTTCTTACAGGAACTTCCAGCTTTACTTATGACATTAACGGAAGACCCACTCGTTGCTTTGCAACGAGCTTTGCTCTAGTTTTTTCCCTTCTTCTTTTTCTTCTACACTTTTCTTTAAACTGTAATATCTCGCTTGTTTGTCATCAGATTTTATTCAAATTTTCAGGCTTTATTGGAAATGACAATTGCTCAATATAACACAAAATACTGTGAAATCGCTACTTCCGGTTTTGAGTTATTACCCTTTGAATATTTTTTTAGTGGGTCTCGTTTACCTGCAAAGGCTCCGAGTTGATCCGTAGCAAGTAGTTTTAATTTACACATCTTTAAAGTAGACATCTTACGTTGTCCTCCTAGTTTTACATGTTTGATTAACCCACGTATACTTCTTAAAAAAATACATCCAAATTTATGTTTCAATAAATGTTAAATTTTGCTTATATCTTTGCTCAATAACTTTTTAGTTGTAAATTAATTATAGACACATAGAACAAAGGTTGTGCAGCATATTAAGAGCTTTCATTTGATACCATAAAAAAGGGGCTAGCCCCTGAAATAAGAGGTCTAGATCCATTAATAACTCTAATTCATAACTCTAAAACGGCAATTTTTTCGATATGGGCGTCGCTGCAAAAAATGTTGTTTATGACTTTATTGATCTCATAGAACTGTTTTTGTGTTCGGGTATTGCATAATATGAGGGTAAAAAGTAATACGTGTTGACCAGTACTCACGGCAATTTGGCCAAGTTAACGAAACTCTCCCTCGCCCGCGGCCGAGAAAATCGGTCACCATGGTCGCGGCTGGACTACCTACGCGTAGCGGTCAGCGGTTATCTAATACACGAGAGTTGCGTCTCTCATATATGAGTTTATTTAGCTGCGAACTCAGGAATTGTTTTAGTTTTGATTACACGTTTAAGTTTATTGACTAAACGATTGGGTGTCAATTAAGCAATTTTTCAGTTAATTAATAAAAGCAATGTCATTCTCAATCTAAAGCAATATCAGACATAGATCAATTGTGGGTTTTAAGTTTAAAATAAAGAACTTCTATTTGATAGAATATGGTCATTATACTGCAAACTTTTCAAATCTTCCTGGGTTCAGAGCTGTGCGTGTCTGTGCGTTGTATCTTTACGTAATCTATCCTTCGTCCACGGCCGAGGAGATCAGCCACAGCTGCACTTTCACCTAGCAATAAGCGGTTATCCAATACACAAGATTCGCACACCGCGACGCACGCTTAGATGGATATGAACGTGTTTGAGTTTATATAGCCGTAAATACAAGAATTGTTTTAATTTTATGTTATAAAAGTTTTTCCATCTTGTATGTATTAAATTAAACATTTGAGTGTAAATGAATATTAATGAACGATATTACTTCAAATCGGAAACATCGTCAAACATAAATTAATGTTTGGTTTGTATGTCTAAAATTTTACCCCCCCCCCCCCCCCCCCCCCAAATATTAAATGATGATCATCCCTCGCACATGGCCGAGGAGATTCAGTGATTTAAAAATACGATAGCGTACAAGGTAGTTTAACAATCAAATCATATTATAATCAAAGTTCCATGTTACATGCTTGCGATAGGTGCTAGCACGATAAAAGAATGTCCTGAATTGTCCTAAATTGAGGCATTTGATGAATATTATAAAGAATAGGTACATGAGTTTTAAAAAACTTAAGATAAGATTCTATCGGTCACATATTGATCACTTTGTGGTTTTTCTACGTGGTTGTTCGTTTCAGTGTGGAAGCGAACTCATTGCTGCGTCCCCCCCCCTTCCGCCCCGCTGACAAGTGCTCGCGCTGGGCTTTTTTTTAATTGGCGAAAAGATATCCAGATCTGTCGAAAATCATTTTGGTGATTTCTTCTCATGTGTAACATTTTCTTCTTAACGTGTTTTACTTTCCCACCCGTTTGTTTATTCGGTCAATCTGTGTTAATTCAATCGCCACGTGCGACCGAAAACCTTGTGTCGCTTCAGCGCACACAACTCAGAACATAAGCAATTGAGTAACAGTTGAAAGGGTGCTTTTACAAACAATAAGACTATTATTCGAATTCAATCGATGTAGAATCGTAACCTTAGTATGTGTCTAATAAATTAACCTGTTGAACACGCTAAACCTCTATAGTTATGAACAGAATATTTCATAATATATTATAATCAAAAGTTTGAAGTCAAAGGAAATTTTGTTCTTGGGGAATACGACTACGTTATGCACTGCAGTTGATCGCCATAGAAATCATCAAAGTACTGCAAGTGTCGACAGATTTCTTATATCTTTGAAAGACCATGATAGTTCACTTGACTTGCAGACTATAATATAGCGACATATCTGCCTCCCAAAAATTAATACGCTTCTCAAAGTTACACTTAAGTGAGATAGATGTGCGTTATTTGGGGTTTTATTTATTGCTAATTGTATGAAAATTGATAAAAAAAAACAACTTTTAATTGAAGTTGTGTATTATGAGGTTGTAATGCAACTTAATTTACTTACAAGTGGAATACTACTTTTTGGTGAATAATGAATAAACAATATATTAAAATACAATATAAATAGTTTCCAGAACTATAATACTATGCATGTGTATATGAAGGTTGCACACTCATTTGTATGGCTGTAGTTGAGGAGGTTAATGTGTATCGATGTACATACAATGTATGACTGCACATACGGATTCCGGACCGTGGCTACAGACGATACCCATTATAGTCTTTTAATACATCAATGCGCAGTTTGATCTAGAAACTGACCAGTTTCATAACTTCTTCGAATTCTCTAAAACGGACTGACTAATTCCTTCCCAGAATTTCAATTTACGCAAGCGCAGTTAAAGTTTTTTTTTTTCAATTTAATTAGTCAACCCATTGACATTGAAATAAGGATTTTGCATATTATTGCATCGTCGAGAGAAGAAATATTCATTTCTGTAAATAAGGTT
The DNA here is from genome assembly GCA_015776775.1 of Magallana hongkongensis. Classification (NCBI taxonomy): domain Eukaryota; kingdom Metazoa; phylum Mollusca; class Bivalvia; order Ostreida; family Ostreidae; genus Magallana; species Magallana hongkongensis. The sequence goes on from VIAA01000096.1 coordinate 3,817, forward strand.
ATTTAATTCACCTCACATAGCGGTGTCTCTATGAAACAGCACCATCTGGTGTAAAACCTAGATGCTCGCTTTTGCATAAATTCTCCCGCTGATTTTTTTTTTGCTGATTATATATTATTTTGAATGTCCAAGTCTACTCGTATCATTAAATAATATCAGACGACACACATTTCCCTATAGAAAAGTTCAAAGATGCTATCAATTTTTACTAATTACTAAATTTTGTCAGCACTTAACAATTCTAAACTTGCACATAGTCTTCAAAAATTTAGAAAGATTTAAATAAAAAAGTTATCTTAGAGAAAAGGTTACGTGTTTTGTAGGCGGGTTCGGTTTTCAAAAAAAAATACAATTCCTGACATGAATCATGAGTACATACTGTTTATAACAATGCTTGCTATCCTTTGAAAATCTAACTCGCAATTAAACTTCTCATTTTTTTAAGCGGGTGCAAAATTGCCACCTTGGCACTGGCATAATTATCCGGCACAGTATTTAAACTGAAAGGCATCTCTAGATAGTAAAATAATTATTATTGATGCATTACTACTTTAGAAATTCATATTCAAGATTTTGAAGTGATCCAGAAATTCAAATTTCCTCAGATTTGATTGACAGATCAGAAATCGGCTCTTTGTTTACATTCCTACCGGAAATGCCTATTGCTAGAGACGCACAGTAAATGGCGGGACAGCTTGTCTTACCTTAAAACTGAATAACACTAAGTAATCCTTCTTAATTGATTTATTACTCTATCATCACTGGTATTCATAAACAAAGAGAAAGAACACAAACTTGTGTAACCACAAAGAGTCAGTCCTGCAGCTTCACACTGATAGTATCAAGTTCCCATATCTGTTTACGCATGGGGCCTCCCAGGTCACAGGTTCTAGTAGTTTTAAATTATAAACATATAGGTCATCACATTAGTTGAGAAATTTTAAAAGCAATTCTATGCAATGATGCCACTGATCATGCTGATATCATTATTCTAGTGAAAAATCCAACTTTCTTACAGATGTTTTTGGGTCTAGAATACAGCTCTGTAAAACCATATTGTCAAAAGTTTATCCCTTCAATAAAGTCTTATTTCTTTCCAAAATTTGATTTCCACCATATCGGACAGCTTCTAATGGGTCTGCATAAACAATGGGGACATTCCTAAGTTATTGCTCTTCTGACAGAATCGTGCAGAATTAACGTTCAACAAACTATCATTAGTCGATAGTTCTTCTACATCCAAATTTATGAGTTGAAAAACTTTACAATTTCTCTTCCTTCCAATTCACCCTGTTTGATCTTTTCTGCCATAATTTGGATTACAAGAATGTTTTGGAGGGAATTTTATTAGGGCAGAGGTAAACCAAAAGGAAACGTGAGCTTGTAATCTACTACAGTGAACTACAGTTTGTAACCTTAACATCTGATTTAATTAATTGTATGTGAATATATTTTTCAAATATTTCTGATAATTAAAGTTCAGGCCCACATGTAAAATCATCAGGTAAATATAGTTTTTCCTCCCTGGAACCTCTTTCACATTTGCAGATTTGGAGGCTGATTTATTGACATTTGGCGGGAGGGATTCCCCAGAGTCAGGACTAGTTGTGCATTAGTCTCTTGCACCTAGCCCACACTGTTGTTGATAAGAGTTATTCTGACCAGTGAATTTCTTAGTTTTTTTTTTAAGTTTAAAGTATTTTCTAAATAATAACATGTATGTGTAGAAATGATGTTTACTATGATAGATGTTTTAACAAAGCTCTAGATACAAAAAACAACACAACAAAAGGGATGCTTGTACTGGCAGTGATCAATTTAGAAGTACATGCATGTGTAGATGCTTATTACTTAAAGATGAAAATCAGGGAAAGGAACTATGCACACCGTTTCATTTTTAAATGACCATTGAAATTATGTAGTTCTTTGATCAGCACGTGCTTCTGGTATGCAGCTATCTATAAATATATTCACTCTGCCGTGTTATCAGTTTGGAGGAGGGGCCTGCTTCCTTATATGCTTAATTGGCGTCCGTGTGGATATTCAACTAGGTCAACCTCGATCTTTCACAGGACGAAAACAACGTTAGTAACATAGGAAACATTTATATATATTAAAAAAACACAAGACCGATATGTAACATGAAAAAAATATATGTATAGTATTCAAGTCTGAATGACATGTAATCAAAATACAGTTAAGTACGAAAATCCGACTTAGACTTGTAAGAACTGATATGTGTTATAGGTATATGCAACATCTATATCAAATTCATTTATAAGTACAATTAGTCCCCCTTTTTTAAGGTGTGACCTTGACCTTTGACCTTGACCTCTAAGACCTGATGTGTTCTAAGTATATGCAACATTTATAACAGATTTAGTCATAAATACAAGTAGCCTTCCACCTCCTTTTTCCCTTCTTTTGTACAATGATTAAATTCTTTTATGAACTTGATATTTGAACTTGAAATTTAATATTTCTATTTAAAATAACATCTTACAAAGTGTTACAATCGTTTTTCAGATTTTTTTTAAAGTCTGAATCCCTGCCTGCGTTTTAGACTACGCCTCCAAATAAAAATTCCAGCTCCAGTAAAACTCTGTAGAACTTTGCGAAAATTCATTGGATTTTTTCACACACCAAAATCTAATTGCCTGCCAAATTTCAAACGAAATAAGCCATATTGAAGAAAGATATCCACTCCAGCTGCATCGAACCATCATCCCGAGAAACCGAGAAACGAAATTTCAACGCTTCAATATTTGTATCATGCTCAAATTTCACTGAAAACTTGTGTTTACATTTCTATCAGCAACCTGTGACGATATGTGTTGAAGTTCTACGAAAGATAACTCTTTCTTCCCAGACCCCAATCTTATATGAATTTTGTTTACATTTTCTTTCAGTTTCTTTATTTCCCGACTTGGCTGAAATACATGACTGGCCTTAATTCAGTTCAAATTTTCCGTACTTGTAATCCACAAATGCATGACAGTAAACAGATTTCTGAGCACGTGCATTTCATAATCCGACGTGGCCAATAGCCGCTCGCGACAAGAGTTTGACCTGGCCTGTGGATTCCGGCCACATTGTTTACAAGCAGCACTGATCTTTATTAACAAATCGATAAGCAATTGAACCAATTGCTAAGCGCATACATATTCATTACGCTTCTCAATCTTGTTAAGCCTTTTTCAAAATGTAATAAACAAGGCGGATATAAACCATACGGGTGTGTATTGTTTACATTGCAGCGCATCACTTTCATTCAATTGACAGCCTATAGAATTTAAAATACGGATCTGTTAAGAGTCGCTGCGGCCTCATGGTTAGTGTACAAGAATTCAACGCTATTGGTATCGGGTTCGAAACCCGACGTGGCCTTTTTTTTTTATTTCCTCTTTAAATCGAGTCAGAAATTGATTTTTCTCTAATAACTCCTTAATTATCAACATTTTGAGGTTTTTTTATAACCATTTTGAAAGGTGGAAAGGCCTCTAATACTCCTATCAACAGTTTTCTATATGATGTTAGCGGCCTTGCGAGGTCACGGGGTCAGTCGGCAATAAAACATGGCGCGTTGAGCAGTTGCTGAGGAGGTTTATTTGTTTTTACGCAACTTGTGACGATTTACAAAAAATATTACCTGATTTTTAAAAAACTTTGTCTAATAATGGATACCGGTGATGATACATTTTCTTTAGAAACGTTTAATTCGTGTTGCTTTCCTTGGAAAATTTAACTCGCAATTAAACTTCTCATTTTTTTAAGCGGGTGCAAAAATGCCACCTTGGCACAGGCATAATTATCCGGCACAGTATTTAAACTGAAAGGCATCTCTAGATAGTAAAATAATTATTATTGATGCATTACTACTTTAGAAATTCATATTCAAAATTTTGAAGTGATCCAGAAATTCAAATTTCCTCAGATTTGATTGACAGATCAGAAATCGGCTCTTTGTTTACATTCCTACCGGAAATGCCTATTGCTAGAGACGCACAGTAAATGGCGGGACAGCTTGTCTTACCTCAAAACTGAATAACACTAAGTAATCCTTCTTAATTGATTTATTACTCTATCATCACTGGTATTCATAAACAAAGAGAAAGAACACAAACTTGTGTAACCACAAAGAGTCAGTCCTGCAGCTTCACACTGATAGTATCAAGTTCCCATATCTGTTTACGCATGGGGCCTCCCAGGTCACAGGTTCTAGTAGTTTTAAATTATAAACATATAGGTCATCACATTAGTTGAGAAATTTTAAAAGCAATCCTATGCAATGATGCCACTGATCATGCTGATATCATTATTCTAGTGAAAAATCCAACTTTCTTACAGATGTTTTTGGGTCTAGAATACAGCTCTGTAAAACCATATTGTCAAAAGTTTATCCCTTCAATAAAGTCTTATTTCTTTCCAAAATTTGATTTCCACCATATCGGACAGCTTCTAATGGGTCTGCATAAACAATGGGGACATTCCTAAGTTATTGCTCTTCTGACAGAATCGTGCAGAATTAACGTTCAACAAACTCCCCTCTAAATCATCAGTCTTCATCTGTCTCATTTTGCACTATCTTAGATCACTAGTCGATAATTCTTCTACATCCCAGTTTATGAGTTGAAAAACTTTACAATTTCTCTTCCTTCCAATTCACCCTGTTTGATCTTTTCTGCCATAATTTGGATTACAAGAATGTTTTGGAGGGAATTTTATTAGGGCAGAGGTAAACCAAAAGGAAACGTGAGCTTGTAATCTACTACAGCGAACTACAGTTTGTAACCTTAACATCTGATTTAATTAATTGTATGTGAATATATTTTTCAAATATTTCTGATAATTAAAGTTCAGGCCCACATGCAAAATCATCAGGTAAATATAGTTTTTCCTCCCTGGAACCTCTTTCACATTTGCAGATTTGGAGGCTGATTTATTGACATTTGGCGGGAGGGATTCCCCACTGAGTCAGGACTAGTTGTGCATTAGCCTCTTGCACCTAACCCACACTGTTGTTGATAAGAGTTATTCTGACCAGTGAATTTCTTAGTTTTTTTTTTAAGTTTAAAGTATTTTCTAAATAATAACATGTATGTGTAGAAATGATGTTTACTATGATAGATGTTTTAACAAAGCTCTAGATACAAAAAACAACACAACAAAAGGGATGCTTGTACTGGCAGTGATCAATTTAGAAGTACATGCATGTGTAGATGCTTATTACTTAAAGATGAAAATCAGGGAAAGGAACTATGCACACCGTTTCATTTTTAAATGACCATTGAAATTATGTAGTTCTTTGATCAGCACGTGCTTCTGGTATGCAGCTATCTATTAATAGATTCACTCTGCCGTGTTATCAGTTTGGAGGAGGGGCCTGCTTCCTTATATGCTTAATTGGCGTCCGTGTGGATATTCAACTAGGTCAACCTCGGTCTTTCACAGGACGAAAACAACGTTAGTAACATAGGAAACATTTATATATATTAAAAAAACACAGGACCGATATGTAACATGAAAAAAATATATGTACAGTATTCAAGTCTGAATGACATGTAATCAAAATACAGTTAAGTACGAAAATCCGACTTAGACTTGTAAGAACTGATATGTGTTATAGGTATATGCAACATCATATCAAATTCATTTATAAGTACAATTAGTCCCCCTTTTTTAAGGTGTGACCTTGACCTTAGACCTTGACCTCTAAGACCTGATGTGTTCTAAGTCTATGCAACATTTATAACAGATTTAGTCATAAATGCAAGTAGCCTCCCACCTCCTTTTTCCCTTCTTTTGTACAATGATTAAATTCTTATATGAACTTGATATTTGAACTTGAAATTTAATATTTCTATTTAAAATTACACCTTACAAAGTGTTACAATCGTTTTTCAGATTTTTTTTAAAGTCTGAATCCCTGCCTGCGTTTTAGACTACGCCTCCAAATAAAAATTCCAGCTCCAGTAAAACTCTGTAGAACTTTGCGAAAATTCATTGGATTTTTTCACACACCAAAATCTAATTGCCTGCCAAATTTCAAACGAAATAAGCCATATTGAAGAAAGATATCTACTCCAGCTGCATCGAACCATCATCCCGAGAAACCGAGAAACGAAATTTCAACGCTTCGATATTTGTATCATGCTCAAATTTCACTGAAAACTTGTGTTTACATTTCTATCAGCAACCTGTGACGATATGTGTTGAAGTTCTACGAAAGATAACTCTTTCTTCCCAGACCCCAATGTTATATGAATTTTGTTTACATTTTCTTTCAGTTTCTTTATTTCCCGACTTGGCTGAAATACATGACTGGCCTTAATTCAGTTCAAATTTTCCGTACTTGTAATCCACAAATGCATGACAGTAAATAGATTTCTGAGCACGTGCATTTCATAATCCGACGTGGCCAATAGCCGCTCGCGACAAGAGTTTGACCTGGCCTGTGGATTCCGGCCACATTGTTTACAAGCAGCACTGATCTTTATTAACAAATCGATAAGCAATTGAACCAATTGCTAAGCGCATACATATTCATTACGCTTCTCAATCTTGTAAAACCTTTTTCAAAATGTAATAAACAAGGCGGATATAAACCATACGGGTGTGTATTGTTTACATTGCAGCGCATCACTTTCATTCAATTGACAGCCTATAGAATTTAAAATACGGATCTGTTAAGAGTCGCTGCGGCCTCATGGTACGTGTACAAGAATTCAACGCTATTGGTATCGGGTTCGAAACCCGACGTGGCCTTTTTTTCTTTATTTCCTCTTTAAATCGAGTCAGAAATTGATTTTTCTCTAATAACTCCTTAATTATCAACATTTTGAGGTTTTTTTATAACCATTTTGAAAGGTGGAAAGGCCTCTAATACTCCTATCAACACTTTTCTATATGATGTTAGCGGCCTTGCGAGGTCACGGGGTCAGTCGGCAATAAAACATGGCGCGTTGAGCAGTTGCTGAGGAGGTTTATTTGTTTTTACGCAACTTGTGACGATTTACAAAAAATATTACCTGATTTTTAAAAAACTTTGTCTAATAATGGATCCCGGTGATGATACATTTTCTTTAGCAACGTTTAATTCGTGTTGCTTTCCTTGGAAAATTTAACTCGCAATTAAACTTCTCATATTTTTAAGCGGGTGCCAAAATGCCACCTTGGCACTGGCATAATTATCCGGCACAGTATTTAAACTGAAAGGCATCTCTAGATAGTAAAATAATTATTATTGATGCATTACTACTTTAGAAATTCATATTCAAAATTTTGAAGTGATCCAGAAATTCAAATTTCCTCAGATTTGATTGACAGATCAGAAATCGGCTCTTTGTTTACATTCCTACCGGAAATGCCTATTGCTAGAGACGCACAGTAAATGGCGGGACAGCTTGTCTTACCTCAAAACTGAATAACACTAAGTAATCCTTCTTAATTGATTTATTACTCTATCATCACTGGTATTCATAAACAAAGAGAAAGAACACAAACTTGTGTAACCACAAAGAGTCAGTCCTGCAGCTTCACACTGATAGTATCAAGTTCCCATATCTGTTTACGCATGGGGCCTCCCAGGTCACAGGTTCTAGTAGTTTTAAATTATAAACATATAGGTCATCACATTAGTTGAGAAATTTTAAAAGCAATCCTATGCACTGATGCCACTGATCATGCTGATATCATTATTCTAGTGAAAAATCCAACTTTCTTACAGATGTTTTTGGGTCTAGAATACAGCTCTGTAAAACCATATTGTCAAAAGTTTATCCCTTCAATACAGTCTTATTTCTTTCCAAAATTTGATTGTCACCATATCGGACAGCTTCTAATGGGTCTGCATAAACAATGGGGACATTCCTAAGTTATTGCTCTTCTGACAGAATCGTGCAGAATTAACGTTCAACAAACTCCCCTCTAAATCATCAGTCTTCATCTGTCTCATTTTGCACTATCTTAGATCACTAGTCGATAATTCTTCTACATCCCAATTTATGAGTTGAAAAACTTTACAATTTCTCTTCCTTCCAATTCACCCTGTTTGATCTTTTCTGCCATAATTTGGATAACAAGAATGTTTTGGAGGGAATTTTATTAGGGCAGAGGTAAACCAAAAGGAAACGTGAGCTTGTAATCTACTACAGTGAACTACAGTTTGTAACCTTAACATCTGATTTAATTAATTGTATGTGAATATATTTTTCGAATATTTCTGATAATTAAAGTTCAGGCCCACATGCAAAATCATCAGGTAAATATAGTTTTTCCTCCCTGGAACCTCTTTCACATTTGCAGATTTGGAGGCTGATTTATTGACATTTGGCGGGAGGGATTCCCCACTGAGTCAGGACTAGTTGTGCATTAGCCTCTTGCACCTAACCCACACTGTTGTTGATAAGAGTTATTCTGACCAGTGAATTTCTTAGTTTTTTTTTAAGTTTAAAGTATTTTCTAAATAATAACATGTATGTGTAGAAATGATGTTTACTATGATAGATGTTTTAACAAAGTTCTAGATACAAAAAACAACACAACAAAAGGGATGCTTGTACTGGCAGTGATCAATTTAGAAGTACATGCATGTGTAGATGCTTATTACTTAAAGATGAAAATCAGGGAAAGGAACTATGCACACCGTTTCATTTTTAAATGACCATTGACATTATGTAGTTCTTTGATCAGCACGTGCTTCTGGTATGCAGCTATCTATTAATAGATTCACTCTGCCGTGTTATCAGTTTGGAGGAGGGGCCTGCTTCCTTATATGCTTAATTGGCGTCCGTGTGGATATTCAACTAGGTCAACCTCGGTCTTTCACAGGACGAAAACAACGTTAGTAACATAGGAAACATTTATATATATTAAAAAAACACAAGACCGATATGTAACATGAAAAAAATATATGTATAGTATTCAAGTCTGAATGACATGTAATCAAAATACAGTTAAGTACGAAAATCCGACTTAGACTTGTAAGAACTGATATGTGTTATAGGTATATGCAACATCTATATCAAATTCATTTATAAGTACAATTAGTCCCCCTTTTTTAAGGTGTGACCTTGACCTTTGACCTTGACCTCTAAGACCTGATGTGTTCTAAGTATATGCAACATTTATAACAGATTTAGTCATAAATAGAAGTAGCCTCCCACCTCCTTTTTCCCTTCTTTTGTACAATGATTAAATTCTTATATGAACTTGATATTTGAACTTGAAATTTAATATTTCTATTTAGAATAACACCTTACAAAGTGTTACAATCGTTTTTCAGATTTTTTTTAAAGTCTGAATCCCTGCCTGCGTTTTAGACTACGCCTCCAAATAAAAATTCCAGCTCCAGTAAAACTCTGTAGAACTTTGCGAAAATTCATTGGATTTTTTCACACACCAAAATCTAATTGCCTGCCAAATTTCAAACGAAATAAGCCATATTGAAGAAAGATATCCACTCCAGCTGCATCGAACCATCATCCCGAGAAACCGAGAAACGAAATTTCAACGCTTCGATATTTGTATCATGCTCAAATTTCACTGAAAACTTGTGTTTACATTTCTATCAGCAACCTGTGACGATATGTGTTGAAGTTCTACGAAAGATAACTCTTTCTTCCCAGACCCCAATCTTATATGAATTTTGTTTACATTTTCTTTCAGTTTCTTTATTTCCCGACTTGGCTGAAATACATGACTGGCCTTAATTCAGTTCAAATTTTCCGTACTTGTAATCCACAAATGCATGACAGTAAATAGATTTCTGAGCACGTGCATTTCATAATCCGACGTGGCCAATAGCCGCTCGCGACAAGAGTTTGACCTGGCCTGTGGATTCCGGCCACATTGTTTACAAGCAGCACTGATCTTTATTAACAAATCGATAAGCAATTGAACCAATTGCTAAGCGCATACATATTCATTACGCTTCTCAATCTTGTAAAACCTTTTTCAAAATGTAATAAACAAGGCGGATATAAACCATACGGGTGTGTATTGTTTACATTGCAGCGCATCACTTTCATTCAATTGACAGCCTATAGAATTTAAAATACGGATCTGTTAAGAGTCGCTGCGGCCTCATGGTTAGTGTACAAGAATTCAACGCTATTGGTATCGGGTTCGAAACCCGACGTGGCCTTTTTTTTTTATTTCCTCTTTAAATCGAGTCAGAAATTGATTTTTCTCTAATAACTCCTTAATTATCAACATTTTGAGTTTTTTTTATAACCATTTTGAAAGGTGGAAAGGCCTCTAATACTCCTATCAACACTTTTCTATATGATGTTAGCGGCCTTGCGAGGTCACGGGGTCAGTCGGCAATAAAACATGGCGCGTTGAGCAGTTGCTGAGGAGGTTTATTTGTTTTTACGCAACTTGTGACGATTTACAAAAAATATTACCTGATTTTTAAAAAACTTTGTCTAATAATGGATCCCGGTGATGATACATTTTCTTTAGCAACGTTTAATTCGTGTTGCTTTCCTTGGAAAATTTAACTCGCAATTAAACTTCTCATTTTTTTAAGCGGGTGCAAAAATGCCACCTTGGCACTGGCATAATTATCCGGCACAGTATTTAAACTGAAAGGCATCTCTAGATAGTAAAATAATTATTATTGATGCATTACTACTTTAGAAATTCATATTCAAAATTTTGAAGTGATCCAGAAATTCAAATTTCCTCAGATTTGATTGACAGATCAGAAATCGGCTCTTTGTTTACATTCCTACCGGAAATGCCTATTGCTAGAGACGCACAGTAAATGGCGGGACAGCTTGTCTTACCTCAAAACTGAATAACACTAAGTAATCCTTCTTAATTGATTTATTACTCTATCATCACTGGTATTCATAAACAAAGAGAAAGAACACAAACTTGTGTAACCACAAAGAGTCAGTCCTGCAGCTTCACACTGATAGTATCAAGTTCCCATATCTGTTTACGCATGGGGCCTCCCAGTTCACAGGTTCTAGTAGTTTTAAATTATAAACATATAGGTCATCACATTAGTTGAGAAATTTTAAAAGCAATCCTATGCACTGATGCCACTGATCATGCTGATATCATTATTCTAGTGAAAAATCCAACTTTCTTACAGATGTTTTTGGGTCTAGAATACAGCTCTGTAAAACCATAATGTCAAAAGTTTATCCCTTCAATAAAGTCTTATTTCTTTCCAAAATTTGATTGTCACCATATCGGACAGCTTCTAATGGGTCTGCATAAACAATGGGGACATTCCTAAGTTATTGCTCTTCTGACAGAATCGTGCAGAATTAACGTTCATCAAACTCCCCTCTAAATCATCAGTCTTCATCTGTCTCATTTTGCACTATCTTAGATCACTAGTCGATAATTCTTCTACGTCCCAATTTATGAGTTGAAAAACTTTACAATTTCTCTTCCTTCCAATTCACCCTGTTTGATCTTTTCTGCCATAATTTGGATTACAAGAACGTTTTGGAGGGAATTTTATTAGGGCAGAGGTAAACCAAAAGGAAATGTGAGCTTGTAATCTACTACAGTGAACTACAGTTTGTAACCTTAACATCTGATTTAATTAATTGTATGTGAATATATTTTTCAAATATTTCTGATAATTAAAGTTCAGGCCCACATGCAAAATCATCAGGTAAATACAGTTTTTCCTCCCTGGAACCTCTTTCACATTTGCAGATTTGGAGGCTGATTTATTGACATTTGGCGGGAGGGATTCCCCACTGAGTCAGGACTAGTTGTGCATTTAGCCTCTTGCACCTAACCCACACTGTTGTTGATACGAGTTATTCTGACCAGTGAATTTCTTAGTGTTTTTTTTAAGTTTAAAGTATTTTCTAAATAATAACATGTATGTGTAGAAATGATGTTTACTATGATAGATGTTTTAACAAAGCTCTAGATACAAAAAACAACACAACAAAAGGGATGCTTGTACTGGCAGTGATCAATTTAGAAGTACATGCACGTGTAGATGCTTATTACTTAAAGATGAAAATCAGGGAAAGGAACTATGCACACCGTTTCATTTTTAAATGACCATTGACATTATGTAGTTCTTTGATCAGCACGTGCTTCTGGTATGCAGCTATCTATTAATAGATTCACTCTGCCGTGTTATCAGTTTGGAGGAGGGGCCTGCTTCCTTATATGCTTAATTGGCGTCCGTGTGGATATTCAACTAGGTCAACCTCGGTCTTTCACAGAAAACAACGTTAGTAACATAGGAAACATTTATATATATTAAAAAAACACAAGACCGATATGTAACATGAAAAAAATATATGTATAGTATTCAAGTCTGAATGACATGTAATCAAAATACAGTTAAGTACGAAAATCCGACTTAGACTTGTAAGAACTGATATGTGTTATAGGTATATGCAACATCTATATCAAATTCATTTATAAGTACAATTAGTCCCCCTTTTTTAAGGTGTGACCTTGACCTTTGACCTTGACCTCTAAGACCTGATGTGTTCTAAGTATATGCAACATTTATAACAGATTTTTTTCAGGTTCGAAACCCGACGTGGCCTTTTTTTTTTATTTCCTCTTTAAATCGAGTCAGAAATTGATTTTTCTCTAATAACTCCTTAATTTTCAACATTTTGAGGTTTTTTTATAACCATTTTGAAAGGTGGAAAGGCCTCTAATACTCCTATCAACACTTTTCTATATGATGTTAGCGGCCTTGCGAGGTCACGGGGTCAGTCGGCAATAAAACATGGCGCGTTGAGCAGTTGCTGAGGAGGTTTATTTGTTTTTACGCAACTTGTGACGATTTACAAAAAATATTACCTGATTTTTAAAAAACTTTGTCTAATAATGGATCCCGGTGATGATACATTTTCTTTAGAAACGTTTAATTCGTGGAAGTCGGAAGCACTGAAGGTTTTTTTTAAAGCAAATGAGGACTGTCTACGGATGAGACTATGGCCGAGTTAGCTGCTTTGTGTTTCGCTGCAAATTCCATGAAGTTGCCTATAAAAGTGTCAGACTGTGAATGTGTGTCAGCTTCAGAAAGAATATAACGATTTGTTGCATGTAGATGGTTCTGTGTTACCCGATCTGTTCAAAATAGGGGCAGGGAGGCAGTATGAAATGACTGGGATGTCTCAGTTGCCACCGTTATTCTTACCTGACATAATATTTTTTTATAGACAAAGGCACTAGCAACACCGTGAAAACTTACATGAACGACTACAAGATTGGAAAGGCTTTTGAATATTGTTCTGCTAATTAGTCCCCAACCGGTTTCACCGGAGGGGACTATAACTTTCCTTTGCGTCCGTCAGTCCGTCTGTCTGTCTGTCCGTCCGTCCATCTGTCTGTCCTACTTCAGTTTTCCACACTTTTTTTCTTTATGCATTTGAGGAATAATATGAAACGTGCTGAACAGCTTCAAAATGTCAAACTACAGATCAAGTTTACACTTTTGTAGCGTCTGATTGACATATTTTCGAGAAAATTAATTTTTTATATTCCAATTTTTTAATGTTCGGGTTCGTTTTCTTGTTTGGTGTGTATTGAATAAATGAGGCCAGTATGTAGTCAGTAATAATATCGTTAGTTACTTGTACCATTCCTTTTATCATTTGTAACAAACAAATAAATTCTGTAAAATAGTGTCAAGCATTGTGTTGTGAATTTAATCGGCAGGGGTTTTTTTGTATTATTACAATCGGGTTCGTTGTCGGGTTGGGCTGTTTAACTGTTTGGTTTGATTCGGGGTACAGAAGACGGTAAGAAATGATATTTTGCATAACAGTGCATTGTTTTCACAAATTTTTACCAGCGAATACAGAATAGACTTGGCGAAATTACAGGAGATGAAATAAAGAGTATTATTTTACCTATTTTGTATTTAATTTCTATATCAACTATATGGTTTTAATTTCCTCTGTTCTTTTATCTCTGATTAAAGCATGACATCTCGTTTACAATAGCTCTGAAATAGTCGTGTGCTTTGAAGCTTTCATAGAATAATACAAACCGGTAGAGGACGTGTATTGCTTATGCAATACACTCAGAATGCTTGTTTTATTTGTTTCGTTAGAGCGAAGTGTACCCCAAGTCAGAGGGTCAGGGACGAGAATCACACGATGTGGTGGCTATTTCAAAGTTAAGTCTGCATTTTGTTTCTGTACTGCTTGGTCACTTAATTTTACTGTAAGTCTAATATACTTAAAATAAATTATTATGATTGTATAAATATATATTTATAGCTTGGTAATACTTGTTTCACATGTAATTAATATTAAATGGTTTTTATTTGCTGGGAATTACTTAATTTTATCATTACTAATTTACTATATGAAAATTATCCATTTTATTTGTCTATTTTTGTCAAGATTTAAAAAAATATATAGTTTCAAATTTCAGAATTGGTCAGACTTGCAATCACGTAGCAGCCCTTTTGTTTCGAGTGGAGTCAGCAAATAAACTAGGTCTTACATCGTGCACATCATTACCATGCCAGTGGAAGGTCCCAGCAACGACTAAGGTGGTGCCAACAAAGATAAAAGATTTGACCATTCGAAAGTCGCGCCATGGGCAAGGTGTTTTTATAATTATTGTCTTCTTTTTTTTTAAATTTAATAATTTTCTTTTTTTATTTATACTGTTGTGGATAAATATATTTTTTCACTATTTTATTCTGTAGAAAAAACAAAACCGTTAGTTTCCAATCTGAAAAACCAGTTTAAACCACTTTAGTCCTTTAACATTGACAGGAATACATTTATTGATGAGCTAAGAAAAGCAGTACGCTAATATCTGGTTATTTTTGTGACTAGAACGTGTTCCCTAAGATTAATTAATTACGACATGTGATAGTATATCTCAGTGTCGCATAATTGGTATTGAAAAACCTCTGACATGTGTTAGCCTACGTTAATATCTGGTTATTTTTGTGACTAGAACATGTTGCCTAAGATTAATTATGCATAATTTTGAATGCTTGTCTTCCCCCGCAATGTCCAAGTATCTCATTCTTATAGTGTTTCGCACAATGCTGGAAGATTTTTTTTATATTTACAATTGATTTTCCGCACGCTAGAATGTATGAATGTGTATTTGTTTATGGGTTTGTACTAAATACTTTGATTGATAATGAGTGAATTTAAGATTTTATCCCTAAATTGTAGAGGGCTCCATGATGTTTACAAACGAAAAGATGTGTTCAAATATTTGCGAGAACAAAAAGCATCCCTGTACTGTTTACAAGATACTCACTGTACTGAAAATGATAAAAGTGTTGTATATGCACAATGGGGCCTGGATTTTTTAATGGGCCCTGGTAATTCAAACTCAAGGGGAACACTGACCCTTACTAATAATAATTTTGAATATACTGTTTCAAATGTTAAGTCAGATCCCAATGGAAATTACATTGTCTCTAATATACCTGTTGATAACAAATACTCTTTAACTACTGTAAACTTGTATGGTCCAAATAGAGATTCTCCAGATTTTTTTAGAGAACTCTCTAACATTATTGAAGAATTCAGTGAAGATTTTATAATTATGTGTGGAGATTGGAACCTGGTTCAAAACTTCAACCTAGACTGTCATTATTATGTTAAAGAAAATAATTTAAAAAATAAATTAGAAGTCATTAAGCTACAAGAAAAAATTAACTTGGTGGACCCATGGAGAATAAATAATCCTGATGCAAGAACATATACCTGGAGTAAAAAAAACACCTATCAAACAAGCTAGACTAGATTTCTTTTTAATATCTGAAGAGTTAATGTCACTTTTACATAGCGTATCAATATTACCCGGTTATAGGACAGATCACTCTTTTATTGAATTACAATTAAAATTTAACAATTTTACAAAAGGTAAAGGTTTTTGGAGATTCAATAATTCTTTATTAAGAGACCCCACCTATGTCCAGAAAGTTAAAGATACAATAGCAGAAACTGAATTAGAATATAGGGAACAAGGTAATCCAGTGGAAATCGAGATATCTACATGTATTGATGATGACCTATTTTTAGAGATTTCATTAATGAAGATAAGAGAAATTACTATTTGTTATGTTAGTAAAAAGTCTAAGGAACGGAAAAAACAAAAGGAGCTCCTTGAAAGACAAATTAAATTTACACAGGATCTATTTAATACATATCACCTAATTTCCTACGCCCAAGCCCTTTCTCTGATTTTCAACATGAATTAGAAAAGATTAGAAAATATGAATTGGATGGACTTTTACTACGTACTCATTTTAAATGGATTGAGAATGGTGAAAAGCCAACAAAATACTGTTGTGCCCTTGAAAAAAGAAATTATGTGAATAAAAATGTTACAAAATTAATCAATAGTAAAGGAAAATGTATTGTTGAGCAAAATGAAATCTTGACTGAAATTAAAAAGTTTTATCAAGTTCTATACAAAAACTATGATGATCAAATAGAAGACATAGATCTTAATGACCCTTTCACACAATATAAAATACATATACCAAAAGTTAATGAAATGGAACAACAACTCCTTGATAATAACATTACCTTATCTGAAATATTGTGTTCTCTTAAGAACATGAAAAATGATAAAACCCCTGAAACTGATGGTTTCACGACTGAATTTTTTAAATTCTTCTGGATAGACCTGAATAAATTTATATTAAAATCCTATCAATGTAGTTTTAAGAAAGGATAGTTAGCAATAAGTCAAACCCGAGGAATTATTTCTATTATTCCAAAAGGAAATAAACCAAGAGAACAATAAAAAATTTGGCGACCAATTTCACTACGAAATACAACATATAAAATTGTATCTGCTGTTCTAGCTAATAGAATGAAACCTCTTCTTTCTTCTCTTATACATGAAAATCAAAAAGGTTTTTTGAAAGGGAGATACATTGGTGAAAACTCAAGACTCCTATATGATGTTATGCATTATTGCAACGAGAATAAGGTCCCAGGACTTGTCCTTCTTAAAGATTTTGAAAAAGCTTTTGATTCAGTTTCATGGAGTTTTATGTTTAAAGTACTTCATTTTTTTTCATTTTGGGGAAATCTTCATAAAATGGGTCAAAATATTATTTTCAAAAGCAAGTCTTTGTGTTATTCAAAATGGGGTTTTTTCTGACTTTTTTGAGATTGGAAGGGGATGTAGGCAGGGTGATCCAATTTCACTTGTTTGTTCTATGTGCCGAAATAATGGGTATATTGATCCGAAATAATCTCAATATTAAAGGTATAGTTATAACAGGGAAGGAATATAAACTACTACAATACGCAGATGATACTGTTTTACTATTAGATGGTTCAAAAAATCATTAAAAATGCCCTATCTCTTATTGATCAGTTTGCAAAATACTCAGGTTTAAAACCCAATTATGAAAAAAAAACATTATGTGTTAAAATAGGTTCACTATCAAATTGCAAGCAAAATATACTCCCAGAGGTAAATATAAAATGGTCCTAGGAGCCGTTTACGGTTCTTGGTATAACCTACTGCATAGACCTAAACCCTATAGTTTGAATTGAATTTTTTACCTAAACTATGTGAAATGAAAAAACGTGTTGCTTCTTGGTCGAAACGTCTGTTAAGCCCAGCTGGAAAAATAACTGTAGTAAAATCTATTATTTTGCCAAAAATTATCCACTTAATTATTGCTTTTCCAAATCCTCTGTCTTGTTATATGAAGGAGTTAGAACAACTTTTTTTCAATTTTCTATGGAATAATAAACCACCAAGAGTGGCAAAAAAATGTATCACACAAAACTATGAAGATGGTGGACTTAGAATGATAGATTTAAGCAATTTATGTACAAGTTTAAAGATCACATGGATTCGTAGATTTCTAAATTATACTTCCTCTTGGAAATCACTTTTACTCAGTACGTTGCCAAAAATTGAAAACATTTTTTTGTACGAAAATATGTTTACAAAAGTTTTGTCAAGTTGCTGTACAAACTTGTTTTGGAGAGATGTATTTGATGCTCTATTTAAATTTAGGAAAATTGTTGAAACCGAAGTGTCTGAATCTGTTGTTCAGCCATTCTGGTATAATGAAAATTTTAAAATTAACAACAATTTTTTTTTTATGAATGCTTGGCTCAAAACGGTGTTCTGTATGTATACGATTTTTTTTAGTACTTATCGTCAAATACTGCAATATGAAGATTTTTTTGATAAATTTGATGTACTGATTCCATTTACAACCTATTATAATATTGTCAACAATATTAAAATGTTAAAACTGCCTTACTATGTAAATACAATTATGTTCAACAATCCATATTATCCAGTTTTCTTAAAGCCGATTCTCAAAAACATAAAGGGTTCAAAAGAGATATATGATATAATCACAGCTACATCCTGGGAAAAACCAAAATATGAAACTAAATAGGAAAATGAACTTAACCTTGATGTAGACAGATATTGGTGGACATTACATAACCGTGCAATTTTTAAGATATCCACAGATGTACAAATTAATTGGTTTCAATACAGAATTGTTCACAAAAAAATGTATCACACAAAACTATGAAGATAGTGGACTTAGAATGATAGATCTAAACAATTTATGTACAAATTTAAAGATCACATGGATTCGTAGATTTCTAAATTATACTTCCTCTTGGAAATCACTATTACTCAGTACGTTGCCAAAAATTGAAAACATTTTTTTGTACGAAAATATGTTTACAAAAGTTTTGTCAAGTTGCTGTACAAACTTGTTTAGGAGAGATGTATTTGATGCTCTATTTAAATTTAGGAAAATTGTTGAAACCGAAGTGTCTGAATCTGTTGTTCAGCCAATCTGGTATAATTAAATTTTAAAATTAACAACAATTTTTTTTTATGAATGCTTGGCTCAAAAAGGTGTTCTGTATGTATACGATTTTTTTTAGTACTTATCGTCAAATACTGCAATATGAAGATTTTTTTGATAAATTTGATGTACTGATTCCATTTACAACCTATTATGATATTGTCAACAATATTAAAATGTTAAAACTGCCTTACTATGTAAATACAATTATGTTCAACAATCCATATTATCCAGTTTTCTTAAAGCCGATTCTCAAAAACATAAAGGGTTCAAAAGAGATATATGATATAATCACAGCTACATCCTGGGAAAAACCAAAATATGAAACTAAATAGGAACATGAACTTAACCTTGATGTAGACAGATATTGGTGGAAATTACATAACCGTGCAATTTTTAAGATATCCACAGATGTACAAATTAAATGGTTTCAATACAGAATTGTTCACAGAATTTTAACTACAAATGTATTTTTGAAAAGAATTGGAATTGTGCAATCTGATTTATGCTCTTTTTGTGACCTTTATCCAGAAAACTTGTCCCATATATTCTGGGAGTGTACTTATGTTGAAGACCTATGGAATTCTTTTTTTTGGAGTGGATTAATGATCAAACTAATACGTTGATTGATGCCAATATTGTTGATATTTTGTTTGGTAAACTGTCAAAGCACAAAAATATAATCAATCTTTTGATCATCTTAGTAAAACGCCATATTTATAAGAAAAGAAATAACAAAATGTTACCTTCTTTTGAAGGCTTAAAGAGAGAAATACTGTATTATAGAAATTTAGAACATTATATGTAATATATAAAAAATAACAATGAAGACAATTTTTATAAACGATGGGATATTTTCTCTTCCCTTCAATAAGTGTCCTCTGTTTTAATTTACAATTGGGATACTCTATTTTTTCCAACTTCCGCTTTCTTTTTTTTCTTATTTTTAAACTTGAACAATCTTAGTATATATAGTTACTCTGTGTACACAACCATAAACACTGGATGAATGTGTGTGTATATGCCAAAAATGTCCTATGTACAGTTTTTTTCACAATAATATTGTAAATTTGATGACTTCAGGGCCTCCCAACCCTGACATCAAATAAATGTTTAAGTTGTCTGGGACAATAAAATATTTAAATAAAACAAAAGAAAAGCAGTTCCAAATGTTTGTCTTTTGAAAGGTATTATAGCAAATTTCAACTAGTCCTTACATTTATGTGTGTTTGTGTATAGAAGTAATTGTTGTTTGACTTTTCCTTTTAAGTAAATTAATACATGTATAAACATGAGAAAGTTGTCAAAAATGGTGTGCTCCTTTTCTGTTGTTAACAGGTACAGATATACCTGAAGTATTGCCTCTTGAAAATGTTCAAGAACTTGGACAACAAGCATGTGAAGTGGAAGCCTACCGGTACTGCCTCAACAACATCGCCTCAGGTCATCAGACAGTTGAGGACTTTATTGACCATCAACTGCTGACAGAAAATGAAGTCAACCTCATTGAGGAAAATACTGTATTACAAAGTAGTAACTCTTTATGGCACGATCTTAGAAAAGGCACGATTACTGCTTTTGGTTTTTATGCGTTTATACTCGCATGAATTCGCTGAAGAAAAATCCTGAAGTAGGTATGAGTTCGATTGTGTCGGTGATAATAGGTGATCAACTCCTAATTCTTACATTAAAGCTTGGAAAAGAATCTGAGCCCCTTGCGAATACTATCTACTGTAAAAGTATAAAAATAATCATGTCAATGCTAAAGAACCATATATGATATGAGTTGAATTTGGCCCCCATAATTCGCGTTTTTTAAAGTGTTTCGGGAATATTAAAATGTTATGCTATTTTTTAGAGGAGTTGATGTAAAATATATATTTCACCTATTTATTTGTTTTATTTGCACTCACTTGCAGTATATGACGTCAGAAGTGACGCTATTTCTATATTTCAATCAAAATCAGTCAAAAATTGACATTTTTCTAAAACCTTAAAGGAATGGGAAATATAGAGCGCATGCTTGAACAAGGAAATTTTTTATGTCAGTTATTAGTCTGGGCTAGTTTCAACTCTGATTATAATATTTTGTTTGTTCAAGCAAGCTCTCTAAGTTTTCTGAAAGAAAAACTACTTGAACAAGCTGTTTTATGCTAAAAATGCAAAAATGGCGGGAAAAGACTGTCTTTGTGATACCATATTTCTAAATTGCGGACACTTGAATCAAAATGAACATAATGTATAAACATCACATATATATCTGTACAAAGAAAACAAAGAATTACAGTAAAATGATGATGTTAATTTTAGGGGGCCATTTTAGGCCCTTAACATATATAGTCCTTTAGGGAATGTGGAATCTTTTTACATCATGTGTTGTCTTATTTAGCTGCTAGTCCTGATGTGTTGGCGTCATGTGACTGTTGTGTTGAAATGCTTTTGGAGGTAAAATCAACATTGAAACCAAAATCGGATTCATGCCCTTCATTTTGTTTATGTAATTTACCAGATTATCTTTTATCTACTGATGGTGAAATAAACATTAAGAAAAAATCACCGCGTTTTTTGTCA
The DNA here is from genome assembly GCA_015776775.1 of Magallana hongkongensis. Lineage (NCBI taxonomy): Eukaryota > Metazoa > Mollusca > Bivalvia > Ostreida > Ostreidae > Magallana > Magallana hongkongensis. Next base: position 25,184 of record VIAA01000096.1, read on the forward strand.
AGTTCAAGGGCAGATGACCATTACAAAGCGCAGGTAGTGTGAATTTTTAGGTATTCCTGTAATGGTAATTTTCTGAAAAGAATCAATTTTGAGGGAAAATATTTGCAGATGTTCAAGTTAATTTTATTTAATTCTTTAAAACAATCATTGCACCAAAAGTTTGTGAAAACTAAATATACCTGTTATTCCATGACAAGTAAAAATGTTGAGTGCATGTGAACCAAAACCAATGGAGGTTATGGAGGTGAACGTAATGGAGGTGTTTATTAGGGCCCCGCAAGGATTTGCGGGTGCCCTATAGTAATCACTCTGTCCGTCCGTCCTTCTGTCCGTCCGTCTGTCACTCTTCCGTCCACAAATTTCCTGTTTTTTTCTAATAACTTTTTTTATGGTTGCCCAATCAAGTTCAAATTTGGTATTTTAGTTCAGTAGGCAGGAATACATATTTTGATGTTAAGTTTGGTTCACTATGTCTTCTGGTTTGGAGCTGGGGTGGTGGGGTAGATTCCTAACTATGCATAAGAATGAATGGGCAAAGAGAGATAACTGCTGAGAATGAATGGGCAAAGAGAGATAACTGCTGAGAATGTTACCATTGTATACATGGAAGGCTGTGCAATATTTGTCTTTTAAAAGGTTATCAGATAATAACCCCATTCTGTCATTTCTGAAAAAAAAAATCTTATTGTAAATTTAGAAGAAAAGGATGAGAGAGCAGAACAATTAATCCCCTGGGATTTATTATCTTGCCTGCTGCAGAAAATTTAGAGGCTTATCTCTATCTGTCATATTGAGATTAATGAACACCTTTGTCTGCACTGATGTTTGTTTGAAGCAAATTAAACTCTCATTCCATGAGCTGCACCCTAATATTTTTACCCCTCAGCTTAAAGGATGGTATTTGATAAAGAATATATTTCATTCTAGTCCAAATACTTATATTCTGTAAAATAAAAAAATATATATGAATCAAGAAAAAAACACTTTAATTGTTGGATGAAAATCATATCCAACTACAAATCTCGAGATCCTATATATTCCAGTTCTTTACATCTTCTGCCGGGCATTTGTTTTTCATCATTGTTAATATAAAGAGGATGGAATTCAAAGTTTTTTTCACTTCTCTATATTAATTGTCATAGCGGGGCCCTTCCTGACTGGTCAGTTTTCTAGTTTCTGTTTGATTTGTAAAAGGCAGATTCAAGAACAAGATAATGTAAAATCATTTTCACAGCGCAGCAATTGTTGTGATATGTGTGATAATTGGTATCACTTTAAATGTGTAGGCATGTCAAAGTCAGCTTTGAACACTATTTCTTCTTGGTTTTGTTAAACTTGTAAATCATGTAATATTTAAACTGCATACCAATTTGTCAACAGATACACTTGATTTGTAAATTTCTTATGATGTAATACAATGTCATATTGAATACTGTTTCTGTAGTGGAATTTAGATTTATAATTGAACTTTCCATGAAAATGATTTTGAAATATATTTTTTATTAATGTTAAATATGAATATGTCTATATTTATAGTCCTCAACATGTATCAATAACAGGTACATAACAATCATATGTACCTAACAAACACATCACTAAATTTTACAAAGTCATTTGAAAATACATGTACCCACTTAATATCTAGGTAGTGGTGGGTATACATTGCAAATGCCAGCAATTAAATTAATTGTATTATCTAATTGATGTAATAGGGTAATTGGCATTTCATTCTTGATGATATGAAACTGTTTTATACGGCGTATTGCTTGTTCTACGTATATACGCCTACTTGCAATAGCTTTAGTTTTGGACACGTCAGAAGCAGACATTTGAGACCCCCCCCCCCCCCGCCTACCTGGAGGAATGAAAAGCTCTGCCCTTACCAGGGTGAGCTCTTCTCTTATAGAGAACCCCCTATAAGCCATAGCCTTATCATAGGGCTCTATTATGTTTAGAAAGCCAGAATTGAGTGTTATAAACTTATCACTGGCACGACCAGTCCAAGCCTCAGATACAAAGTTGATCATTCCAGCTGGAGTGATGCTGATTAAGATTTTCGCAGTATTTTGGTGCTTTTAATCACTCCAGGTTTGGGCTGCTACCTGTAAATTGTTTGGTGTTTCAATAAATATTTCTGTACAGTCAATTATATGTCGTACATTTCGATAAGTATTATTTTGGAAAGAAGGGGCAAATTCGACATTACTACCTCTCTGGGTGGGTTGAATACTAGTGTGCTAAGAACTAACCTTAGGAGTTTTATCCAAGTAGGAGTTTTATCCAAGTTGTAAATACACTGGATACATTTGTAGATGACACACCAAACCTGTCTGCAATATCTCCATTGAAATAGCCTAATCTTAATTTCATTAGACACATTACCATTTCTTCTTTAGGTCATAACGTTATGTAATGGCTTGAGAATTTCTTCTTTTGTTTTAAAGGATTACAGACCCTTTTTGGACCCTTCCAGTAGCGCAGTTTATGAATATGGGGGTGTATAATTTGATAGACAGTATTGAAAGATGTCAAATTGGGAAAACCAGTGTAAAATTTAACTTTTGCATCTAATTTTAAAACTTTGCTTAATGAGAATTTATTGAGGGGAGCTGGTTTTTCTTTCTAGAAAAATTGCAAAAAATACTATTTCCTATAATTACACTCTTATGTTTTTAATGTAATTTTGAAGAAATGATAAATAGCAAAAAATTGATAATAAATAATTGGCATTTTGGTAATTTAGAAAAAAAGATCATAACGTCTGAATTTCCTCTGACCTCTATTGAATTACTCTACATGCTGTTAGAAAAGACATATAATTCAGTTATTTTTATTAAGGTCTTCAGTACACTTAGAGAGTTATTCAATCTATTCATACCGAAAGGATCTGAGGCCCCCTCTAGCAGTTATTCCCCCTGAAAGTATTGAAACTTTGGTAAAACCACTTCAATTTTTTAGCTCACCAGCTGAAAGCTCAAGTGAGCTATTCTGATCACATTTTGTCTGTCGTCCGTCTGTCTGTCTGTCCGTCTGTCTGTCTGTCCGTCTGTCTGTAAACTTTTCACATTTTCAACATCATCTCAAGAACCATTGGGCCAATTTTTACAAAACTTTGCACAAAGCATCCTTAGTCTAAGGGGATTCAAAGTTGTGAAAATGAAGGATCACCCCCTTTTGCAAAGGGAGAAAATTAAGAATTTATGAAGATTTTCGAGACATTTTCAAAAATCTTCTTCTCATGAACCATAAGACCAGGAAAGCTGAAACTTTTGTGAGAGCATCCTCAGGTAGTGTAGATACAATGTTGTGAAAATCATGACCCCCGGGTGTAGGATGGGGCCACAATGGGGGGGGGGGGGTCAATCTTTTACATAGGAATATATAGAGTAAATCTTTAAAAATCTTTTTCTCAGAAACTAATCAGCCAGGAAAGCTGAAACTTGTGTGGAAGCATCTTCAGGTAGTGTAGATACAAAGTTGTGAAAATTGTGTCCCCCGGGGATAGGATGGGACCACAATGGGGGGTTAAAGTTTAACATAGGAATATATAGAGTTAATCTTTAAAAATCTTCTTCTCAGACACTAATCAGCCAGGAAAGCTGAAACTTGTGTGGAAGGTAGTGTAGATACAAAGTTGTGAAAATCATGACCCCTGGGGGTAGGGTGGGGCCACAATGGGGGGTCGAAGTTTAACACATGAATACATGTATATACAGTAAATTTTTAAAAATCTTCTTCTCCGAAACTAATCGGCCAGGAAAGCTGAAACTTGTGTGGAAGCATCCTCAGGTAGTGTAGATTCAAAGTTGTGAAAATCATGACCCCTGGGGGTAAGGTGGGGCCACAATGGGGGGTTGAAATTAAACGTAGGTATATAGTAAATCTTTAAAAATCTTCTTCTCAGAAACTAATCAGCCAGATGATTCTTTATAATTGTTAAGACTTTAGCCCCAGGACAATTCTTTGGCTTTACAAGAAGGTTCAGAGTTTGATGTAGGTTTATATCCCATATATAAACTATTGTTAAGGATCTTTTTGAGAACTGCAATACTCAACATATGAAATGACTATAAAATCATCCTGTTAGAAAAGGGACTAATGATTATAAACATAAGAATATCCAGGGGAAAAAATGGATTTTATTTATACAGGATCTACATGTATTATTGTACATTGTCCAGATAGTTGTATTAACTATGACTCCATTTAGCTGATTTTATTATACCTATTGTTCCTCAGGTGAGCGATGTGGCCCATGGGCCTCTTGTTTTATTACTAATCAAAAGACACTGGACCACTTCGTATGGGAACGTCTACCGTGGTCAAACAAAATGATATATAGGTCAAAGGTTAAGATCATTTGGAAATCTGTTAATTTATGAATTTTCATATCTTTTGAAATACAGAATTGTAGTAAGGGTTTCAATAGCTTGCTGGATTGCGCAATAAGTTATTCAATTGGGTCAGCCAGGTATCACATGAAGTCAAGTGGTTATTCAAGTGGAACTCGTTTTTACAGTCAACCAAGTCATATTGTACAAAGATAGCCAGCCTTTAGAGCACACTTTTTTATTGTTAGGTTTTCTGTTTATATGCTTGTGTAAAGATTATTCACTTGGTTCGATTTTGTGATTTTGTACAGAGTATATGTAAATGCAAAAAAATCAAAGATGTTTACGATAAACAACATGGATTTCTTAAATGACTTGAAATAAGATATAAATCTTTAAAAATCACTGATGGGTTTGTAGATTTCCCATTTTATAGTACAATATATATTTTAGGTATGAGAATTTTTTGTATATTTTTGGAGCAATCTAGCAACTTATTAAAATATTAAGGTGGAAAGATCTCTAACTGTTCGAGAACAATTATTCTACTTGTTATTTTTTTCCATCTCTTTTTTTTCACCGGACAGCTTTTTTTATTTCAAGAGATATTAAAACAATTTTTGGGAGTTGATTTTAATCAACTCTACTATGCAGTTACTCAGACAAACCGAAAGTGAAACAGTGTTTGGACCTAGGCACAAATCATTCCTGCTGACAAGACTTAGTTCTTGAACATAATTGATGAATTCGATGTAATGTATGCTAAAGGATTGTTTTTCAAGGAAACTTATTGATAAATACCTTGAAAATAGTCAGATTTTAAATAGTACGAACAATTTAAATATTGTTTGTAGTCGTATGTATTCCTACGCCAGAGTTAAATACAATCGCAACTTCTCAGGCCTTTCCGGCAAGCATGCTGGAAAGGCCCGAGAAGTTGCGATTGAGTTGAATATAGTCTCGTTCAACTCGACGCTCGGCTGTCTCCGTAAATCCTTGTCGGAGACTTACGGTGTCAGCCGAGCGTCGAGTTGAACGAGACTGCTTGGATCCATACAATTTTTTTCTATCACTGATACATAGTTTGAATGAATTAATTTTATCTTCTAATATTATTTAACATTATTCATATGGGGGTTTCTCGACATTCTTGTCGAAAAAGTCTAAAAATTCGCATTATAAAAATGTACCTACTTCAAACTAGAAACTACATGTACTTGTCATGCAAAATAACATATCATTGATTTTAAGATAAATAAACATCGACAAAATCAACTCCCGTCAGTTCTTCAGTACTTTGATTTCTTTTTGTTATTGGCCATTAAAAGTTATGGTACTAAATAACCCTTTGCTTGATGACTCAATGCTTCAGTACACTTATAGGGTTTTTCAATCTATTCACACGGAAGGATTTGAGCCCCCTTCCAGTAGTTATTGCCCCTGAAAGTATTTACATTTCTATAAAATCACTTCCAACCTTTTTGTTATTTGACATAGAGACTTTGGACTACCTGGGATAGAAGCGTCAATCTTGGCCAACCAAAATGACATAAAGGTCAAAGGTCAAGGTCATTTAGAAATACGTTAATTAATACGTTTTTAGATAGAGTTATTGCCCCTATTTACGTAATGCTTGTTATTGCTACTTCTCTAAAACCCCTGAAACCGTAAGGGGTAGACACTTGGAACTTGTACCGATGTCTTCAGTACACTTAGGGGATTCTTCAATCGATTAATCCGAAAGGATCGGAGGCCCCCTTAAAGTAGTAATTGCCTCCTAAAGTAATTAAATTTCTTTAAATTCACTTCTAACTTTTATTTGTCATAGAGACTTCGGACCACTTGGGATGAAAGCGACTAACTTGACCAAACAAAGGTGAAGGTCATTTGGAAATACGTTAATTAATGAGTTTGTATGTCTCTTTTGTTTAGGATGTTAGAGAAAAACTCTTTCATGAATGTTGTAGAATTTCCTGACACATTGCAAAATAGAAACCTTCAGCCCCTATCTTTAAAAAATTATAGAATTATTACCCCTATTGTACAAAATGCTTGTTATCGCTCCTTTTCATAAACCGTTAGAGGTAGAGACTTCAAACTTTGACTAATGTATTCAGTATATTTAGGGCTCTTTTAATCTGTCAAAACGAAAGGGCCTGAGGCCCCCTTATAGCAGTTATCGCCCCTGAAAGTTTTTTAAGTTTGATAAAAACACAATTTTTTAACCTTACATCGTAGAATAGGATCATCAAACCACTTTAAATTCGAATGCTAACATTTACCAGTCAATATGTCATAAAAGGTCAAAGGTCAAGGTCAAACAAATAAAAAATGCATATTAAAGTTTTTGACTTTTTTTTTTTAATAAAGTAACGCAGAGAAAATGTCTTATTAATTATATTAAAACAAAACATAAAAAAATGAGGTGGAAAGAATTGTTCGAGAACAATTTGTCTACTAGTTAAATATTTGACTTTTCTTAAATATATTATGCCCCGCCTATGGCACCCCAGGGGAAGTAAAGCTATGAATTTCACAACATAATTTTCTCTCACCGTAGACATGATTCACACTAAATATGGTAACCCTTGGCCTTGTAGTTTTTAATTAGAAGTTTAAAAGTTAACGCATAACGGACAGCGCAAACCGCACGACTACGGCCGAATACCAATTGCATTAGGTGTTCTGAATTACTCAGGTGACCTAAAAAGACTCTTCATATTCAATCGAACCAGCTTGTCGCATAGTGATTTTTTTAAACAACGTACAATACAAGCTGTATTACAATGTGTATATATCATGAAAATAATGCATAAATGTGCAATAAAACGTTTAAACAGATCATACATACACACTGTATGTATAATTTTCTTTTGTCATTAAGCTTAGATCCTGATATCATCTTTATGCATACATGCAATTAAGATATTTTTGGGTAAATAGGGTTATTGAGCAACATGATTGACGCAGGTTCTGTGTGCAAAGGTAGAAAGAACTATATATGTTATTAGTCAAATTTGGCCCCCAAAATTCGCTATTTTTAAAATGATTCAGGTACATTAATTTGTTGTGTTATTTTATAAAAGAGTTGACATGAAATATGTTTTTCACCTATTTATTTAATTTATATGCACTCACTGGCAGTAAATGACGTCAGAAGTGACGCTAATTTTATAATTTAATCAAAATCAATCAAAAATTGACATTTTTCTTATCTTTTTTCGAATGGGAAATATAGAGCGACTCTTTGAACAAGAACGAACTCTTTGTCACTTATAAGTATTGGATAGATACATCTTTGGTGAAAATATATTGTTTGTTCAAGCAGTCGCTCAATGTTTCCTTAAAGAAAAACTACCTAAAAACAAGCCGTTTTATGCTAAAAATGAGAAAATGGCGGGAAAAGGTAAACTTTATGATGTCATATTTTTAAATTGTGGGTACTAAAATCAAAATGAAAATTATGAAAAAACTTCAAACGTATATTTGTACAAATAAAACGAAAAATTACAGTATAATGACAATGTTCATTTTAGGGGGCCATTTTAGGCTCAAACCATATATAGTCCTTTATCCACATTATTTGAAGGTAAAATATAATATTAAGAGAAACAAAGTACATACACTTAATCTATTTTGAAAATTTATTTTCAAAATGGATTAACAATTCATTAAGGGGTTCACGTTGGCAGGAAAGCACATGTTCTAACACGCTGGGACGCAGAGTGATATATTATTTCAGACACTTTATTCCGATTTTTTGTGAAATTTCTAAAATATGAAGTGAAAACCCCACGAAGTACTAGTTTCACGCCATCCCATACTTTGCCCAAAATAGCTTTTTTTTATTCTACAACTTCCTCACAAACAACATCGTGCACATTTTCTACTTTCTCATCTCATCTTTTTTTTCGATTGCTCCTCTTGCGCTTTCTTTTCTTCTTCCTGCTGTTTCATATATTTATTTTGCAATTGTTTGATTCTTTCTTTGTTTTCGTCTTGTGTTTCTCTGCTTTTTTTTTAAAACTTAGGTTTCATGTCAATTGATTTTTGAATTGCTTGAAGTCTTTTGTCTCGTTCCATCTGCGCCTTTTTGCGTATTTCGGCTTCTGTTTCCTTAATAAGTTTCTCTGCTTCTTAGTACAGTTCATTGTTATAGCACTCGCCGTTATTTTTTTCTAAGTTTTCATAAATCATTGACAGCAATTCTCTCACTTGATCATCTCTCTCTTTGCCTTTTAGTCTATTATTAAATGCAATAACTCTTCTTCCACATTTCTCAATAAATGTTTTTAGAGTCGGAGGAGCGTTTTCAATATAATCATCTAAAGTTCTCCCTTCTTCATCAAGATCATCTTTTCTTGTAAATAAAACAATAAAATACTGAAAGATTTTTTCTCCAAAAATATCTACAAAATGTTGCACGGACCTATGCTCTTCCTCCGTATATCTTCCGATGTTAAGGACCAAAATGAATGCATGGGGACCAGGTGATGTAAGACTGATACATTTTAAGATTTCTTTCTTATTGTATTTTATTGTGTCAAATATACCAGGGGTATTAACGATGAGTATCTCGTGGCCAAAACGGACGGTAGATGTCTGCAAACATTCACTTCTGACAAATGACCCTGAGCTAAACGGCCTAAAGTGATTTAAACCAAGAATGGTATTTCCTGTGGTACTTTTCCCGGATCCTGTTTTACCAAGTAGTACCAATCTAATTTCGTTATCTTTCCAGGACCCAATGCCTAATTCAAAAAAAGAAAAACAACAACCAAAATCAATACACTTAATACAAGATTATGTCTGAACACAAAAGTAAAATTGTTTCACAAAGTAGTGATTACATGTTATTACCCGTTTAAAAAAAGTAACGAACATGTATTGGGTTTATAAAAGCGATATTCAATGGGTCTATTACATAGACTTACTTATGTTTTCAAACATCATATATTATTTTGTTTAAAAAATAGGATTTCATTGATAACATGTAAATATGTTAATAGAAGATTTAATCATAAACATGTAAGGATTCTGTGGAAAATACAATCACGTATTTACACTTGTATTTTATCCCAATGTGCATAAAATAAACGTACATTATTACTTGTAGTACAACATATAGCGATACATGTAACACCGCTAACTACCTTTTTTATGCATTGACTTAGAACGACGCTTTGATTAAGGTTTGCACCTGAAATACTAGTAATGTCAATCATCCAAAAACCTCTTGGATATAAAGATTGGGACCTAAAATGTTCATTTGTTTTATTTGTGATCCATGTCACATGCCATTTTTTAAAATATAGGGCCCTAAACAAAATTGATAATTTTCCTGAAAATGTTTGCTAAAATTTCGCATGGAAATTGATTATTTAAAGAAGTCAAACAAATGTTTATAGTTTGAACTATTATTTAATAATGATTTAAATACAGTATGGAGTTGAACACATGTAGTGACCCTAAAAGTAATATCTAAATCAAAATTTAAAAAAGCTTGCTTTACTGGGGGCTTCAAATACCAGTACATACATGCATATTTAGAATAACAATATTATCCCTTCAAATATGAATTAACTATGTTATTCTTAGTGAACTTTTTTGCATATCATATATTTATATATATTAGAAATATATTGCATTTGAGTAACTGCTATTGATATTTAAAAAGACATGCCAGTTGAACTTAAGTAAACGTGTTTTCATCACAAACATTTGCCGATATTTTTATTGGCCGCCTTAACTGTACCGCGTCCTTACTATTCTAGGCAAAAACAATTCTGTTAATGTAGTTCGAATTAGTTAAGCAATCTGATTTTTGTATAGAATGACGATAACGTAAATTTGCTTCTATAGTTCTAAATAGTTTTAATTAAAAAAAAAAACTTAACAGGAGTTTATTAAGCTTAGTTTTCGTTAATGAAATTGAAATTGCCTTTTTGTGAATAAAAAATCGTACATGAAGTGGCGTATCATGTGAAGGTGTCGGAGTATGTGGATGACCTTTTTATCTCAAATACCTATATCATAATTGTAGAGAGTATATATTTTTTTATTATTCGAAAAATGTATATTCAGGTGATTGGGTTTCAAATCTACACGTGATTAATAAACTTAAAAAAACTCAAAATCATAGAGATCAATTGAATTTTTTAAAGGAACTATGTATATGCATTTGGCCGGTGCTTCAAAAAAGTTAAATTGGCAAGTTGACAAAAATATTGTTATGTCGAATAAACAAAATAAAACTGTTGACAACTTTTCAGATGAAAATTTAACAATGTTCATTTATTATTTTGTCAGGGAAATATCCTGACTTGTAAAAATTAAGCAAAGGCACCTGACATATATTTTTCTAATAATTAAAAAACAATTAAATCCTTTACTTAACAAAAGTGATATTCACTGAATTATAAGGCAAAGTGTATATTTTTTCTATTACTTAAAAAAATATACAACGTCAGGTGCCTGTGGCATCAAGCTATGTCCATTGGTTCAAAAAGTACCGTTATGGCATTCGATGTATTAACGACCACATTTTGTACCTAAATGATCCGATATTCTTCATTATGATATCATTTTTGACATTTTTTTAAACTTTGACTTAGATTTTACTTTTATAGTCACTACATGTGTTCAAGTCCATACTGTATTAAAATTATTACTAAGTAGTAGTTCAAACTATAGATATTTGTATGATTTCTTCAAATTATTTGTTTCCATGTTAAATTTTCGCAGAAATTTCGGGATAATTATCTTTTCTGCTTGGGGCCCTAAATTTCCAAAACATGGCATGTGACGGGTCACAAATAAAATAAACAAACATTTAAGATTCCCATCTTTATATCAAAGTGATTTTTGGATGATTCACATAATTATTACATGTATTTCAGGTGCCAACCTCCTTAAGGCACCTCACTACACCTACACTTATACTTTTTAAGACACTACGTCACAAGATGGCGATTTTAATGTTTTGTTAAACTTTTTATATCGTTCGATTGGGTTGTATATCGTCGTAGCTCAGTGGTTAAAGTATTGGGCTTGTGAACCGCAGATCATGAGTTCGAATCCACATGGAGCTTTTGTTCATGTTAACTTTATCAAATGTTTGAAAATGTAATTTTTCATCCAAATTTGCACATTTTTTGGCATTAGAGACTTAAATACTTCTTATCTATTATGATATCTATCATAAATAAGTAAATGTTTGGTGATTTGAGAAAATAATTCACGGTGTAGTGAGACAACCTAACAGTAAAATAATGGAATCGAAATGTCTTGGAAACATTGACATCTGCACGTTTTGCCTTAATTACCTATAACGTTTCAGTTAATTTCATGCAGTGGTTTAAAAGTTTTGCTTACAAAATATTCATTGCTATATGAAACAAAAGGAAAAAATCTAAATTCAAAAGGGCAGAAATTTCTAGGAAACTAATGGAATAGGAATGTCCTGGTTATAAACAAATCTGCACAATGTATCGTCAGAGTCTACAAAGCTTCACCAAATTCAATACAGTAGATGTATACGATTGGACTTAGAAACATTTTACTACTATATGCCAAAATTATTAGTTTAAAGGGCCGACGATTCCAAAAATATTGGAATCGGAATTTCTTGGTAATATGTACATCTGCGCAATATTCCTAATTACCTACACCGTTTCACTTAATTACATGCAGTAGTTTCAGAGGGGTTGCGTTTACAATGAGGGTATGATATGGTGGCACGGGACATTTTTTTTTTTTGATACAATTCATTGTAGCCAAGAGATGCATGCTTTCGGAACTCTGTACTAGAATTTCCTCAGTTCCTATTCAGCACAAATACCTTTAATTCACTCTTTATAAGGCCAATCACCAATTTCTGAAGAAAATTACTAGTCAACACCTGTAAAATTCTCTACATACTGGTTTTTATGAGATTTTGGCCCTTTCGTATTTTGCTAATTTTTCATGATTTTTTTTAGTATTTTAGACCTCCCCCAGCTAATTGCTTGCAGAGGGTTGACCTTCCGTACCTCGTGCATGTTGCACTATCACATGTCAGAAACTTACCGGTGTATAGTTTACAATGTCCAATGCACCTACTTTTCGTGTTATTTTACCTCCCGTCTGTAACTTGCAATTTCACTGTGTGAAGTCAACATAACAGTCATAGCCGCAGGTTTCGCATTTTACTTCTGATTCTCATGTACCTAACATATGGGGTCTACATACTGCATTTCAATTTTAACAAGAGACACCCCTCTAACTATTGATAGACATTAAAAATCATTTCATGAATTTTAGCAACACTCATAAGCCTTCAACTAATCTGATTAAACTCTCAGTTTACCAAAATATTGACGGGTACTTTATCCGAAACTGTCCCTTGCTACCTAAGGCACCTCTCAGCGATCGATATAGTAAAACATTCTTCTGATCAATATAACGTCACAATAAGCAGCATGATGTAATATTTTACTAAAAAATAACGTTTTTTTTTCAACGATATAAACAGTTAAAAAAAACATTTAAATCGCTGTCTTGTTATGTAGTGTCTTAAAAAGTATAAGTGTAGGTGTTGTCGGGTACCTTAATACAATTCATTGATTAATAAACTTATTTACCTGGAGTTGGAGGCACTGGCTTTTGGAGTGGAGCTTAAAAATTAAATAAAGATTCGAAATTAACAGCAATATATGATTTGTTAATAAACATAGAATATGTTTTATGTCACTTATATATTTTAGTTTCTTATTAAATGAGTATGAGTTTTAAAATGATAACATTAAATTTATTTCGGACATGCTAATTATAAAAAAAAACATGTTAAATGTACGAAATCATTATCGGTATTTGTGTTATTTAGAAAATGAGAAGGAAGACAAAATGCATGTGCATGGTGTTTAAAAAGGTTACTATTCATTTTGAAGGCTGACATGAATTGAGAAATAGCATTATGTTATGTCTGAGAATTGCAATATAAGTTCATGATTTCTACTGTTCTGCTTTTTGCTTCACATCCCTATATAAGACTAGGGACACTGTTTCTGCTTCACTTATGTATTCTTGTACAAGTATTTCATTTACAAAAACAAGATACATAGGACGGGAAGAGTTGAAGAAACTCTCATTGCAGAAAAAAAACAAGCACTCTGCCGGTAGAGAAAGTTCAATAATACACAAAAAACGGACTGAAATAGACTGAAATTCGGGTACATACACGCACAAGAATATAGGACAAAACTTTCGATTCATGATTTTTGGGGGTGAAAAATCGTTCATTTCTACCCAAAAATTAACTTTCTGTGAAACGTCGATTAAAGTCATGCTTGACATATTTAAGAACTGTTAACATCAGTTTTTGTGTACAAGGTAGTAAATATTTAGTCCCTTTGTTTTAATTCTAGTTAAAAAGTAAGTTTAAGAAATCCGATAAAATGAAGCTTTTGACTCCTTAATATTGTGAAGTACAGTAATTTGTGTATTTTATATATCTTCCTAAAATTGGAAAAAATTGATAATCATTTCATTAATCAGTATACCTCCAATTACATGTAGACGAATGGTATTTCTTGATTTATAATCAGGTCCTTTCGACTCAAATGAGAGAAGAACCTGATATTCTCCCTCATCCTCCTTACATACATCGTTTATGACAAGCTTTCTTGTTGTACTACCGCTGTACTTCTCCACACTTGTGTCTATACATTTGATGACATCTCCTCTGCGTCGATGCCATGTAATTGACCAACACGAGGAATCAGCTTTTTTCACGTCTGCTTCAAAATGAGCTGTGTCTCCCCACATTATTTCATTTTCACCTCGAATACTAACGGTTGGTTCATCTAATTAAAAAACAAAAACATATTACAAAGAAGAAGAAACTTTTTTAGTCCTCTGTGTATAAACTAAATTCTATTTTGAAAATAAACAAATAGTTTTATTGATCAAAATATTCTTGCTCGGGTTCAGATGTGGAATAAGTTACGTAACTGCATGAATGCACAACGCCGTTGACGATTCAGTTGGTGCTCGAGCTCATAAATCAATAGAAGAGGTTGAAGGTTGAATCGAATGTAATGTTCCCAAACGCAATGTAACAGTTGTGAATTTCATTTTGACAATCTTTCACTTAAATACTACCGAACTTCATGCGCAAGCCGAAGTTCAAATTCTTACATATTAAATAGAAAATTGGATCAAAATTGAATAAATCCTATGATTTAAATTATCTACCTTAATATAGTTGTTTTGATTTTCACGGTTAGTAGTAATTTTTAAAAGATTTCCTTGGGGTCTTTTTTTTAATAAAATACCGTTGTGTCAATTTTCTAAAATCATGAAGGCTGGAATTGAGTAAAACTTAGAGAAAGTATCAGACAATTGCAAAAAGCCAGTTTAACGTAGATTGAAACAACTAATTAAAATTCATAATTTTTGGAAGCTTATTTGAGAAAATCAAGGACAATTACAAATTCAAACTTTCAAGACCCCGTCTTTCAGTACTCTCAGTACTTTCATTGTTTAAGCATTTGCTTATCCTGTAAACGTCTTCATCTGTGTCAAATTAAAATTCCATAAACCGTCGTGGTCAGATTTCTATGCTTGGTAAATGTATTTTTGATTTCTCCTTGTTTCAACTCAAAAACTATTGAAACATGCACATATATAATTTGAATTCTTTATTATTCATTGTTGTTCCACCGACACTTAATAATTAATTGTTTAATCTTATTAATTTCCTGTGCCTGGTACCCCGACAACCGACTTGTATATGTACCGTCGTAAACAAAATATCAAATATTTACTGATAAAACTTTCTTCAATTATTTGTTAAGCTTTCTTCAAAATTTATGCCGATTTTCAGCAATATTTGTCACTTAGAAGGGAAAATATTTGTGTTTGTGATACAATACATCGATGAATGTACTTATTTACCTGGAGTTGAAGGCACTTGTTGTTGCAGTTGAGCTTAAAAAAAATGAAGAAAAAAAACCGAAATTAATAGCAAGATATGATTTATTAATAAACATACAATATGTTTTATGTCATCAATAATTTTATATTTAATAACTATTGAAAATAAATACTTATAAAATAATTCATTTATATAATATTATATATTATGTAATTAAGTCATTTTTTTCGATCACGGAGAAACTTTTCTCGGTGGCCTCTTGTTATATTATCTTAGGTGCTGAAATCGTAGAATGTAGTACATATATATGGTGAAATGATAGAATGGAAGTTTGAAAATTGGGTGATTTTATAGAAATTGATAAGAAGGAACACACATAAAAATTTGTAAATTTATTGATACGCCGATCCAAACATTTTATTCTTAGGGTGACCGGAAGGGGTAGCAGATACAATTTCAACAACGTTATTTTAACTAGATAAATTATGTGTATTGTTATCATTGTTTTCTCTACCAAACACTCTAGCTGATCGCCGCGATGAATTTAAATAGCCCGAGATTAAATCACACGGAAAATAGCGGGTTCAATTAAAATACCACACTTGTTCTTAATAAATTAAACAAGAGGCCCAGGGGCCACATCGCTCACCTGAGCAACAATTGCCTTAATTCTGATTAAATTAGCATAACAGTATCAAAATATCTTGATAACTAACTACAGTAGATCTTGCTAAAAAAAATGAAAATCTGCCAATTTTTATCCACCTCTTTTGTTTTGGTAAAAACCAAGCCCCTTTTGTTCTTGTACCTGTAAGAAGATTGTTCTCTATTCCTATATACCCCCCCCCCCCCCCCATTTCATGGCCCCACTTTTCTCTAGGGAATCATGGTTTCATCAAACTTAAATCTGCATAACCTGTGCTTTCACACTAAGCACTGAGTTGTGGACCGAAAACTCTCCCAGAATCTTTTTAAAGATTTTCTCTACATATTCCTATGTAAAAATTCAAACTGCCATCACGGCCCTGCCCTACCACTAGGGGCTGTGATTTTGCAAACTTGAATTTACACTACCCGAGGATGCCGCTACACAAGTTTAAGCTTTTCTGGCCAAATAGTCTTTCAAAAGAAGATTTTTAAAGAATTTCTCTATATAAATTCCTTTGTATAAATTCATCCCCCATTGTGGCCTCACCCTACCCCTGGACTATTATTTAAACAAACTTGAATCTATACGATCTTGGGATGCTTCTACTCAATTTGGGCTTTCTTGGCCTAATAGTTTCGAGAAGAAGATTTTAAAAGATTTTCTCTATATATAAAAATTTATCCCCCATTGTGGCCCTGCCCTACCCCCAGGGACATGATTTGATCAAACTTGAATTTACATTATCTGAGGATGGTTACACGCCAATTTGAGCTTTCTTGGCCAAATAGTTTTTAAAAGAGTTTTTTAAAAAGATTTTCTCTATATATTCCTGTATACAAATTTATTAATTGTGGGCCCACCCTACCCCCGGGAAGCATGATTTGAACAAAATTGAATCTACACTATCTGAGGTTGCTTCCAATCAAATTTGAGCTTTTCTGGCCTAACAGGTTTTGAGAAGAAGATTTTAAAATATTTCCTCTATATATTCCTATGTGAAACTTGATCCTCCTCTTGTGGTCCCTCCCTACCCCCGGGGACCATGATTCGAACAAACTTGAATCTACACTACCTGAGGATGCCTCCACACAAGTTTAAGCTTTTCAGGCCGAATACTTATAGAGAAGAAGATTTTTGATAAATACCAACAAATTTTAAATAATTCTCAATTATCTTCCCTTTAAAGAGGGCCTGGCCCTTCATTTGAACAAACTTGAATTACCTTCACCTAGTGGTGCTTTGTGCCAAATTTGGTTGAAATCTGCCCAGTGTTTCTTGAGAAGAAGATGAAAATGTGAAAAGTTTACAACAACGACGACGACAACGACGACAACGACAGACAACGGACAAATTGTGACCAGAAAAGCTCACTTGAGCCTTTGGGTCAGGTGAGCTAAAAAAGCTATCATAAATACTTTTCTGTGTTGAAAATGGCATTTAAAACAAATTATATTCCAATTAAAAAAAATATTTACGCAGATGCACATTTCGAGTATGATTAGTTTTTAATAACATTATTTTTATTGCCACAAACCCTGTCTAATCGCCGGGGACATTTCAGACCGAAATACAATATCTCACAGGAAATAACGGGTTTAATCAAATTACAACTCATAATTTTGAATAAATATGAAATATATAATAAATTCTTTTTCTTAAAAAATGATGCATAAAAAAACAAATTATATAATATATATGTTCATGCTTACCACGGTATACATTCCGTGCACGATATACTTTTCGATATTTTATATTAATTTTTATTTCCACTACTTACATGTATCATTAACATTAAATATTGTTTTATTTTGATCAGGAGAATTAAGAAATTAGTTTTTTACTGCTTACATATATAATTATGAAAAGGTACAAGACGATTAACAGAACCTTAATGTACATACACTGTGTATTTAACATGTGGATTGAATAAATACAACACATTGATGAGTATAATAATTTACCTGGATTTGCAGGCTGTAGTTTTTGCAATGCTTTTTAAATACAGAAAAAGACAAATTAAATGCAAAAAATGTTATATTTTATACACATTATAAATTATTTTTTGACTTTGGTTTATGATAACATTTAATCTATTTAGGAATGTTAATTGTACAAAATCATTAATTAAATTTGGGTTTTTTAGGATATAAGTAGAAAGACAAAATACATAGGTTGCACTACAGTATTAAATTCTACTATATATTCTTACCAAAATTGCACAACTTTACATACAGATTAAAAATTCAAAACGAACTTCTGGAAAAAATCCTCTTGAAATCTTTTTAAACAACGCTTCATTTACAAGTTTCTAGCAAAATACACACGTGCATCCAGCAAGGCGTGCGACTTTGTTTACATCGAAGTTACACATGTGCTTGAAAATCAAGCCCGGGACTTTTCACCCCCCTCCAGAAACAACGCGCATCAAAAATTCAAATGACCTCGCATTATTACAAAACTGGGATAGTTAGACCTCTTACACATTGTTTTTCATCTCATACAAAAAATCAGCTCCTGTCTCGAGCGGAACCGCCCCGAATTCAAAGGAAGATTCGGGAATTATTTTGGCTCAGCCATGTTTTGACGTGAACCTTCAGTGAAATACTGTTATGACACCTGCAATATAACTCATTTTTTGTTATCGCAAAATCAACATTAATAAATTGATTAATACTCATTGTGTTGTGTGACTAAAAAAAAATTATGAAGATATCTACTCATTTCAGAAAGTTATGAGCGATTTTTAAACACCACGGTGTACACGGTGGCCACTGATTTATGAAAATATGATCAAAGTTATACTGTTTGCATTTACACGGTGTTTTGATATTCAGTGATTTTTTGGTTTTAAATTGACAAGTGATGTATGGAAATGTATAAAATGACGCAAATTAATTAATATCATGTGGACCCCAGAAATTATGTCGGCCAAAAATTCAATGACCCTGCCTCTGGGGGGTGGGGTAGAGAAAACGTCATTATTTCATACAATTAATGAAAATGGTGAGAACCTTTGTCCAAAATAGCATGGTATTGTTCTAATCTAACTAACATGAGTGATACATCTCAGCTGTTTTCCGCTTTCGTATCAATATTTCTCAATTTTGGACATAAATTGAGCATTTCTTACTGTAACACAAGGGCCTAAACAACCGATTTTATTTGATATTCACACCCCGTAGAATATTTTGTTGTTTACGACGATGAATACTACATCGCATTTGATCTGCTAAAAAATTTCCGGACAGTTTAGACGGTCCAATCTACTATAAATGGCTCATTGTTTTGAGGCAGTAGAACATTTCAGAGGAAATCTGGGCTAATTTTGTATGCATCATTAAAAGCAAAATAAGCGTGCTGCTGGCTACAAAACCCCATTGTTTGTCATTTTTCGTCTAAACACACTGATTTAACACCTAAAACACAGGTAAAACAACTTTTAACATAGCAAACCCGTTTTCCTGCAGGTTGCACTACAGTATTAAATTCTACTATATATTCTTACCAAAATTGCACAACTTTACATACAGATTAAAAATTCAAAACGAACTTCTGGAAAAAATCCTCTTGACATCTTTTTAAACAACGCTTCATTTACAAGTTTCTAGCAAAATACACACGTGCTTCCAGCAAGGCGTGCGACTTTGTTTACATCGAAGTTACACATGTGCTTGAAAATCAAGCCCGGGACTTTTCACCCCCCTCCAGAAACAACGCGCATCAAAAATTCAAATGACCTCGCATTATTACAAAACTGGGATAGTTAGACCTCTTACACATTGTTTTTCATCTCATACAAAAAATCAGCTCCTGTCGCGAGCGGAACCGCCCCGAATTCAAAGGAAAATTGGGGAATTATTTTGGCTCAGCCATGTTTTGACGTGAACCTTCAGTGAAATACTGTTATGACACCATAAATGGTTTAGAAACAGATTTCCTTTTTTTTCCTGTGATGAATTTAAAAAATGTTCTTTATGTCAAACAACTGCAGCATACGTTTAGATTTTTAGTGTTTTGATTATCGTTTCAAACCCCTATTTTTACATTCTACTGTGTTTTTCCATTAAATTCTTTGATCTTTATATTCCTCTAAATGCAAAAACTAGTCTTTGTGTATGAATTTACATGTAATTTTCATATTTTAAGTAGTTCCAAAACAGTGATCTCTATGTTATCGGTTAAACAGTATATTTAAAATATGTTATTTTTCATGTATTATATCTTCATGCTCATCAATCGTAGCTCAACAATCTATGTGAAAGCTAGTTTGAACCAGTTTTTCTAAACACAGCTGTTTTTGCTGTTACTAATTTATTCCCTCCGTGATCTGCAATTTGTATCTGTAATATAATCAGAATTATCTCATGTACGACCTGTTGCATTGTTAGAACTCTCTTATGTAAGAAGTTGAATAAAGTTAGTTTTTCCGGTTACACAACATGACTGCATGACTTTTTATATGATATCAAACAATCCGCGTCCATTGGTCAAGAACAATGTCACACAGCCGTATGTATCAAAGCCTTTCTGAAACTTATCATAGCTAAGTCTAATACAGGAGCGGCAGAATTGGAAGCTTACAAACGCGACTTTCTTGTGTATTTTGTTGCTGTAGGACTGGACGAAAACTCGGCAAGAGGAAAGTATGACTATTGTTAGCTAACATAGGCCGTGATGCTGTGAAAATATACGATTCGTTCACATGGGCTCCCAAATAGAGTATGACAGAGAAAACAACATCGAGGCACAACCAGGAGAGAACAAACATGATCTACAGACAGTATTCAGTAAGTTCGATCGATACTATGGGGTTCATAACTCTCGGAACATTAAACGTCAAGAATTCTTGAAAATCAGGAGACGCAAAAATACAATTATGGATTTCATCTCCGAGCTGAAACATAAAGTTGAATTTTTTGAGTATGAAGAGCAGAAGGAAGGATTGATATGTGACATGATAATAAACAGGGTCTACAACATAAAATGTTTACAGAAATTAATGGAAAATCTCGCTGGCAAATTAACCATGGATAAGGTCATTCAAACATGTCGTCAAGCCGAACTAACCAACGTGCATCTGAAAACCTTAGACGCTGAAAACCCATCGGTAATTTTGGCAAAAACAAAACATAACACAAGCTACGAGGAACCAAGGACATTTGGACAACCAGCGCAGCTACGAAGCATTCACCGAGGAAGCAGATAATAAATTTCGCATCCGTATTATGCAAATTGCTGCAAACATCACATTAAAGGGGCATGGTCACGATTTTGGTCAAACATTATTTTTTCCGATTTTAATATGTACAATGCTGCAGAAAGGCATGTTTAATAAGCAACAGAAATTTAAGTGTCATTTGTTGAGTTATAAGCGAGTTACAGGGGCTTGGAGTTCTTAGCTGTGTAAACAAAGCGTTTGTTTACATTTTGAACGTTAAAGTAAAAATTTCAGTTTTAAACCCAAAATTAATTTGTTAAACGTTAGGAACTGTTTATTTATGCTTAAAATAAATAAAAAGATAGACAAATAAGCTGGAAAAAGATCTTTTACTGGTATATTGAACTTATGTAAACAAAACAGGGCACGAGCCTTGTTTACATGACAAAGACTTGTGAGCCATGTATCTTGTTTTTAACTCTACGAACGATTTTACTTGATCAATAGAAATGCATTTCTAAAGCATTGTAAATAAACATAAAAATAGAATTTGACAAAAATCGTGACCACGCCCCTTTAAGGGACTTTGTCAATCATTTATCAAGTATTGTGATGCCTGTAGACAGACGGGACAGCACCACCAAGAGGGCATCAGAGAAGTCGAGGTTTCAGAGAAAGAGAACACCCTTCACGGCGTTCGTGAGTATATTATATTACCCCCTAGAACAACTCTGAGCTAGAAGAGATGTTTGATCAGTGCACAGTACAATACCGTGATTACTGATACTAATTCAGAGACAACTGGTGATTGGAAAGTTACAGCTGACGTTGGCAACAAGAGATTAACCTTGGACATTGACAGCGGTGCACAGTGCAACATATTATCCATATCAAGCGCAGAGAAATTTTCTTCCATTACTCCGATCACTGATAGTAACAGTAAAGGTTTTTTTTCAATGGTGTAGGCACCAAAGTTAAAGCTTTCGGACAGAAACACTTTCCATGCAAATACAAAGTCACATAGAGACTAATTAGTTTCCAGGTGATTGAAAATGCGCGATCCTTGCAGTTACTAGGTAGGAAAGACAGCATTCTATTTGGCCTGATTTCACAATGTCAATGTCAGTACCGCTACTGAGCATATAAGAAAAGATTATGTAGATGTCATTAGACAAGAAAGTAGATGCCTTCCTGGGGAATACGAAATAATATCTACCAAACGGTAGCACCCGTCATTCACGCACCAAGAGCTATCGCATAGGCTACTCGCGATCAAGTAAAATTGGGCTTGACAACTTACTTCGTTGTAGCATTATATCTCCAGCAACAGAACCGACTCCATGGGTCAATAGTATAAAATGTGTGCGGAAGAAAAATTGCTGTGTATGAATTTGCATAGATTATTCAGATCTCAACATGGCAATTTTGCGTGAACATTATCCAATGAACAGTATTGGTGATATTGTGAGGTACTTTTCAACCTTAGATGCTAACTTGGGCTACTATCAGATCAAATTGTCTAAGACCAGTTCTATGTTAACAACATAAACCATCAGCAGGTAGAGTAAAAGCAATTCTTGAGATGAAGGGCCAAGAAGACAGAGGGGAACATGAGACAGTACTTGGTATATAAGCCTATCTTGCCAAGTTTATTCCAAGACTGAGTGAACTCACAGCTCCGATACGGAAACTGAAAACAAGTGAAATTTGGAATTGAGACGTTGAATCAAACGCGGGCATGTTAAGGCTTCCCGATGGATTTTACAGCGATGTGTAGAAAGTCACTTGTCTGTACTTCATACGATATGACGTCATAATTAACTTTGACGTCACGATCTGCATTCCTGTCGATAGATCTCAGGGAATGTATCTTAACGTTAGAAGTGAATTATATCAAACCACTATAAAACCGCATGTTTCCTTTACACATATGCTGTCGTTAATGCTAGACATACATAATTCATTCATATTAAAAACAAGTATCAAATAATCGGCAGTTTTAAAGCTTCGTTTTAAGTAAAAGACCATTTATAAACTAGTGGTTTGGAGACTCTCCCTGCTACGTGTAAACAACTGAATGAAGAAAATTTAATGCATGTAAAATCAGCTTGGCGCAGGTAAAATATAAACACAATTTTAGAATATTTTACGTAAATTTGGTAGAGAATATATGTACCAATGTGAATCGTGCTTGGTAAACCTACGGATTAACCCCAATTTTTGGTAAATCGCTTTTGATTTGTAAAAACGTGCATTATTTTGATGATTTTGTGGAATGGTTCATCAATATCTTCCATAAACAAAATATATATTTCTTTCCCAAGCAAGAACTCCAAAGTATATGACCTAACAAAGGATTATTCTTAAGAATATGTATGATTTAATGTCATTAATCACCTGCGCCGATGCGATTTAAATAGATCATTTGCAATATTAGGATTCGTCCGTCACGTGATTGCAAAGTGCATATGACGTCACAAAAATGCATCAAATATAATGTGTACAGTGTAACATCGGTGTCAATAAATGTAACATAGATTTTAAGAAATACTCCCGGTCAAAGTATTTTTGCAATGATTCAAATAACATCGTTTTCTAGCCGTATTTTATCATCGGGACGCCTTAACATTGCTGCGAAACGAATTCGCTTATGTCAAGAAAGCACTTACCTCTACAGATGTCTTGAAGTACTGTATGTTGATGCTACTCGACCAGTGACCGTTACCGTTGATGCATCAATGAAAGGCTTATGAGCAGCGATTTTATAGCGAAATGGAGTTGTGACCTATGCATCTAGAGCTCTAGCCCAGCAGAACAGAAATGTGACAAATCGAGAGAGAAATGTTGGCAGTCGTCTTCGGATGTGAACGTGTCTACAAACTACTGTATGGGAAGTCTAATGTGACAATAGAAGGTGACCATAAACCATTGGAAGCCATCATGAAAGAACCAATTCATACAGCACCAATGAGAATACAAAAAAGGATGTTATGATTGCAGCCTTACGAGTTCAATCTCATCTACATAAAAGGCAAAGAAATATGATTGGCAGACTGTCTTATCTGATTACCTGTAGAGAACCGTAACGTAAGGCTGATATATGATGAAACCTTATCTTATACAAACCATGAAACACTAGCTGAATCTACGAAGAAAGATTAACAGCTACATATTCCGAAACAAGTTTTCTTTCCATGGATGGCCAGAGAGGAAACGTTATGTACTACTTGAAGTCATGCCATTTTGGGACTTTCGTGATGAGCTATTTACTTACATGGGACTCATCTATTGTGGGGAGCGTAAAGTCATACCACCAGAATTAAGAACAGTAACATTGAAGACAATCCACTGATCTCACCAAGGGATCCTTAAGAGCAAACAAAAGGCTAGAGAATTAGTGTTCGACCTGGAATGAATAAACAGATTGAAGATTTTGTTAGCAGATGCAGTGCATGTTAAACACATAGAAACAAAGCACAAAGGGAACCAATGATAATTCATCCTATACCTTCACTCCCGTGGAGCAAAGTTGGAACCGATTTATTTGAGCTTGATAATCGTCATTTCCTCATGTTAGTTGATTACTACTAAAACTTTATTGAAGTAGCAGAATTAGAAAGTGAGACAAGAGCAAAAACTGTCATAAAAAAGACCAAGGAGTGTTTTGCTCGTTATGGTATTATGGACCTACTAGTGAGTGATAATGGTCCAAAGTTTGCATGCCAAGATTTCAAAGAGCTTACGAGGGCATATGGGATCGACTATGTCACATCATCACCATTATATCCACAATGAAAACGACTTCCAGAAAGACCATTACAAACAATCAAGAACATTGTAAAGAAATGCACACAATCTGGAGATGTTATGTACTTAGGGCTATTCGATCTACGCAGCACCACGGGGATAACGAAACCGGATCTCCAATGCAACGTCTTATGTCCAGGCGAGCTTATACACTGGAACCAATTAGTGACACATTGCAAATGCCATGTATTATAGAACCAAATTTAGTTTCAAGTTTAGAAAAACAAACAGAAGCAGACGTTTAATTATGACCAAACTGCAAAGCCAAGACCACAGTGTGGAGCTGAAGATTCCATACGTATTCAAACACCCGATGGTTGGAAACCAGCAACCTACGTGTCAACCTCTGTACATTCACGTCACGGTAGGGAAAATTCAATGATACTTGGAAAAAAAAAGACTGCTATTCGGGTACACACATGCACAAGAAACATGTCAAAACTCATCGATCATTGAAGAGTTTTCAATGTCTTGCGTTCACCTTCCGTGGTCAAATCATGCATGCAGTGAAGGTAAATAGTGCAACTAAAGCATGGAATACAGAATACTGGCTCAAAGTGATTTTGTAAAAACTATTAAAAAACAATGCCATTTCTGATTCATGTACAGATCAAGACAATTTCATCATAGGGGGGAAGGGAATACTACTTTAATACCCAGACACTATGTTTATAACATGTGTGTTGAATTAATACAGTATATTGATGAATATACTAATTTAGATGGATAAAGATGCATTCGTCGTTGCTGTTGAGCTTCTAAATTAAAGAAAGAAACTACAATAACTAGGACATATGGTTTTTTTTTACATGTTAAATAAATTATTGTTGACTGATGTTTATAATATTTTTTTATCTTTTTTTTTTTCGGAACATACATTGTACGAAAACATTATCAATAATTTGGTTTTTAAGGATATCAGAAGCAAGACAAAATATATAAATGATATATTTGCAGAAGAATGTTTCTTTTTAAGGTGATATGAATTATAAAGATATAAATTGCTATAAAATATAAATTTGGTATGTAAGAAACCCGACTAATTTTAGTTAATGTGATGATCTACATAAGTTAGAAACGAACTGTAATTTATATAATTTAGTTCAAACTCGTTCAAATACAATATAATTCACAGTTGACAGGCGGACCAAATAAATGGCCAATCTTTAAAAACACAGGGCGAAAAACAATCTTTAAGCAAGTCCTTAAAGGTGGCTTAAAGGATATATATATATATATATATATATATATATATATATATATATATATATATATATATATATATATATATATATATATATATATATATATAATCCAAAATAAGTAAAGTTAATCCACACAAGTAATAAATAATAAAAAATAACAGAAAGCCGATTCAAAACTCTACCGGTTTCATTAAAATCTTCAGGAGTTTTGAACAATCACCATAGATACATAAGATACATACATTTCAAATGATCATTGTGACGTCATATAACATCAAGTATATGTTGCGCTTTTCAGAGTTCATTATGACGTCATAGTATAAGCGTTTTATAATAGTACGGGAAAAACATAAAATATATTCAAATATTCCATAATTGTACAAGAAAAACATAAAATATATTCAAACATTCATAATTATAATGCATTCAGTTTTGGTTTATATAATGAAATGAAATGTTTTTCTTTTGTTTCACGCTCTTTTTCGGTTGTTGCTTTATAAAATTTATAAATAGGACACACTGTAAAGTTCGGAAAAATGTTCTTGGCACAGTTTCTGAGATGTCCGCTAACAGCCGTGCACTGGTATTTTGTTTCACGAATTTGTTGTCGGTGGACGGTCATTCGATGTCTGAGGGTATCTCCGGTTTGACCAATATAGTTTTCTCCACATCCTGCACATGTAATAACGTAGATTAGATTGGAACTTTCACATGTAATAGAGGAATGTATATTAAAATTTCTGCCGTTTTTGAACTTGAATTGGTGGCCTTCTTGTAGGTAAGGGCAGGTTGCACATCTTGGCTTCTGGCATTTACGGACATCTGGTGTTTCTTCGATATTTCCAAATTTGGCACGGGTTAAAATCTTTTTCAGAGACGGACTTTGTCGTTTACTTTTGATGATCTGAAATTTGTGTAAGACTTCATTCATTTTTTTATCACGTTCTAAAAGTTGAAGGTTGCTTTTTATAATTTGGTAAAACTCTTGATTTTTCGGGTTGTGTGTTGAGACGTATGGAATAACACATTTTTCTGATTTATCTTTTATCTGTAGTAGTTCATTTCTATCATGGCATGTGGCTTTTTTGATTCCATGTTCAACTAGTGATTTGGGGTAGTTCCTTTGTTGTAGCAGGTAGCGTAGTTCACTTAGTCTGGAATTTAGAAGATTTTTGTCCGATATTATAGTACAAAGGCGCCTGGCTAAATTATAAGGTATGTTGTTCTTAATGTGTTTTGGATGGCACGAATCATAAACAAGGTATTGTTTGGTGTCCGTAGGTTTATAATATATATCAGTAATAATCATGTCCTCTCTTTTTATGATCATAACATCAAGAAATGGGAGTTTTTGTTCGCTACAGTCCATTGTAAATTTCAAATGGTTGTTTAAATTGTTTAAAATATTGTAAAACTTATTTAATTTTATCTTTTGATGTTAGGACAAGCAACTTTTACGGATTACCGAAAGTTCATAAAAGTCAGATTATCAGCAACTTGTGTGAAGAATCATTCTCTACATATGTATGTGTTTCAAAACCTGAGGATTTAAAACTGCGACCCATAGTTGCAGGACCATCTTGTGAGACGCATAGGATCAGCAATTTATTGGATTTATTATTAAAACCGTACGTGTCAAAAGTTAAAAGCTATATTAGAGATACCGTTGATTTTTTAAATTCCATTCCTGAGAACGTTCAACTAGATGCCATTTTAGTATCATTTGATGTGACCAACCTCTATTCCAACATCCCACATGAACTCGGACTAGAAGCTATTGAACACTGGATCGACAAATTTCCAGACCTACTCCATGACCGTTTCACCAAGGCTTTCATTTTACAAAGTTTAAAATTCATTCTGGAACACAATTTCATGAATTTCGATGGGATAACATATAAACAAAAACTTGGAACAGCTATGGGAACTAAAGTTGCCCCAACCTATGCTACACTTGTACTAGGATTTCTGGAGGAAAAGCTATATAAAAACCTGGAGGACCAATTTAGTGTTGAATTTAAAAATTTCATACAACAATCATGGAAAAGATTTTTGGACGACTGTTTTATAATTTGGACCAAAACCAAGGATGAATTAAATAAGTTTTACAATATTTTAAACAATTTAAACAACCATTTGAAATTTACAATGGACTGTAGCGAACAAAAACTCCCATTTCTTGATGTTATGATCATAAAAAGAGAGGACATGATTATTACTGATATATATTATAAACCTACGGACACCAAACAATACCTTGTTTATGATTCGTGTCATCCAAAACACATTAAGAACAACATACCTTATAATTTAGCCAGGCGCCTTTGTACTATAATATCGGACAAAAATCTTCTAAATTCCAGACTAAGTGAACTACGCTACCTGCTACAACAAAGGAACTACCCCAAATCACTAGTTGAACATGGAATCAAAAAAGCCACATGCCATGATAGAAATGAACTACTACAGATAAAAGATAAATCAGAAAAATGTGTTATTCCATACGTCTCAACACACAACCCGAAAAATCAAGAGTTTTACCAAATTATAAAAAGCAACCTTCAACTTTTAGAACGTGATAAAAAAATGAATGAAGTCTTACACAAATTTCAGATCATCAAAAGTAAACGACAAAGTCCGTCTCTGAAAAAGATTTTAACCCGTGCCAAATTTGGAAATATCGAAGAAACACCAGATGTCCGTAAATGCCAGAAGCCAAGATGTGCAACCTGCCCTTACCTACAAGAAGGCCACCAATTCAAGTTCAAAAACGGCAGAAATTTTAATATACATTCCTCTATTACATGTGAAAGTTCCAATCTAATCTACGTTATTACATGTGCAGGATGTGGAGAAAACTATATTGGTCAAACCGGAGATACCCTCAGACATCGAATGACCGTCCACCGACAACAAATTCGTGAAACAAAATACCAGTGCACGGCTGTTAGCGGACATCTCAGAAACTGTGCCAAGAACATTTTTCCGAACTTTACAGTGTGTCCTATTTATAAATTTTATAAAGCAACAACCGAAAAAGAGCGTGAAACAAAAGAAAAACATTTCATTTCATTATATAAACCAAAACTGAATGCATTATAATTATGAATGTTTGAATATATTTTATGTTTTTCTTGTACAATTATGGAATATTTGAATATATTTTATGTTTTTCCCGTACTATTATAAAACGCTTATACTATGACGTCATAATGAACTCTGAAAAGCGCAACATATACTTGATGTTATATGACGTCACAATGATCATTTGAAATGTATGTATCTTATGTATCTATGGTGATTGTTCAAAACTCCTGAAGATTTTAATGAAACCGGTAGAGTTTTGAATCGGCTTTCTGTTATTTTTTATTATATATATATATATATATATATATATATATATATATATATATATATATATATATATATATATCAGGCTTGGGGCGAATTACATTGTAAAGTAATGCATTACATTACCATTACTTCATGAATTTGGGCATTAAATTACCATTACCATTACTTGATTTTCTTGAAGTAATGCATTACATTACCATTACATGAGTAAAGTAATGCATTACCATTACCATTACTTTTTTTTTTAAAGTAAAGCTAATAAAGAGTTTTTGCAAATGTTTCAAATATACAACACTCTTTAACATATCTACAGCTTCATGCTCAGTATCGTGTTCAAATTCAATGAATAAACAAGAGTCATTCTTTATTTGCTCAATATATAATCATATTGTGGCAATATGAACAACATATTACATAAGTAAAATGATATTTATAAACATTTGGCATGAAACAATATCAGATATGAAATAGAGACACAGGATAACATGCGTAACAAAAACAATTAATGAAATAATATTGCGGTTTTTTAAAAGCTAAATATAGATATATTCCCAGATTACACAAATCTTTATAATTTTGGACACTTAATTTTATTAATTTTTAAACAGATGATTTTTCCCAGTTATAATTCTTATTACATTTTAGTCATATTTCTTTTTACGGAGTACACTTGACAAAAGATTGCTGTTGCACTTTATGATCGAATTTTCAAAGGGTTCATCTTTTAACTGCATCCTGTTAGTTTGAAAATCTTCCCAGCTATGCTAAATAAATGTTGTACAGGAGCAGTCGAAGCTTGGACTGAAAAGTACTGTTTGATGATCTTTATCTTAGGATATATTAAGTGCAATAATAGAAAAAATACATGAATCTTGTATTTTCTATCAGTCCAAACTAATGTACAGTGTAATTAATATACAAGAAAGAGAGAGAGAGAGAGAGAGAGAGAGAGAGAGAGAGAGAAAATAAGTAAGATTATTTTCAAATGGGTTATAATATTGGAAGTGATATTGATTTTCATCATGGATGGACAGTGCATTCATCATGCTTTCAAAGGTGCATGTCTGTCTCCTATTCTATTGTGACATAGCGAAGGGAAGGGGATTGGGGTGTTTAGCACTTCTTATAACAATAGATTGTTTTTTGATACTTAGATTATCCTGGGGGCTTTATGTGTTGTTGACACATTTCTTATTGAAGTGCAAACTAATTGGAGTAAATTGTTTAAATGATTAAAAACTCTTATCTTAATAAGAACACTCTTAAAAATGTTATGAAATTGTGCTGTTATCTTTAGTAATATAAGTAATATAAACAATTCAAAAATGAATTTTAAAAAACTTTTTTTAATAAAACATGTACAATTAAAACATTTTTTTCTTAATTAGAATTCTTTCTTTCTTCTTTGAAAATAAATTGAATCAAATTCAATTTCAACTATTCATTTATTCATCACATTTTTTAAAGTGAACATGCATAAATATGCATAGTAATGCAAAGTAATGCCATGTAATGCCAGCATTACACTAGATTTTGGAAAGTAATGCATTACATTAGCATTACTTGTAATGCTAATTTTGAGGCATTACACATTACTAGCATTACTTTGAAAACATGTAATGCATTACAATGCATTACCATTACATTTAGCATTACCCCAAGCCTGATATATATATATATATATATATATATATATATATATATATATATATATATATATATATATATATATATCTTTAAGCCACCTTTAAGTCACCTTTAAGCTGAGCTTATAGGTTCTTAATGTCCAAACTTCTTTAAGTCACCTTTAAGCTATCTTTAAGCTAACTTTAAGCATCTTTAAGTGGCATTTAAGCTTCCTTTAAGTTGTCTTTAAACCATCTTTAAGTTCCCTTTAAGTCAAGTTTGATCAAACTGAACAATAAAAAACATATATTAAATGCAAAAGCTCTTTCATAGGGAGGGGAGGGGATGATCCGAGTGATGATATAATTTCCAAGGAAGGGGGGTGTTCTAGACGGTTTTAATTGTCGCTCAATTAAACACATGTCGCTATCATCAACAACGCTCCGATGGACACAGATTGCCGTTATAAAATTCTTTATATATTTGTTTTTGCATCAACATTATTCAAAATTAGTGTAGGGGTGAGCGCAGTCTCTCTATCATGATATTATATTTAAGTATGTTTGTTTCCTATTATAAATTATTCGGTGAAATAAATATTTCTCTCTCTCTCTCTCTCTCTCTCTCTCTCTCTCTCTCTCTCTCTCTCTAAGTTCATCCGGTTATTAAACAAAATAAATATAATGAACCAAAACTGCATGATTTAATTTAATAATCGGTTGAAAGTATGTATTTTTTTTTTTAATTTTAATTATTTCTAGGTCGAATTCAAGATCTGCTAGATACATGTTAAAGATGAAAAGACTCTCAACTGCCTTTGTTATATCGGGCAGGATATCACTGCTTTGTTTGTCTAGACATTGTTTTGTTCGTTCGTGAATATCTAATTAGAGTCTATTGTTTGTCCAACTTTAGAAAACCCCTGGAACTAACACAGAATATACAAGATATACACAACAGTTGTGTCGTGTGCCCAGGTGCACGTTTGTGTATATCTAATTAAACTCTATTGTTTGTCCAACTTATGAAAACCCCTAAAACTAACACAGAATATACAAGATATACACAACAGGTGTGTCGTGTGCCCAGGTGCAAGTCAGGGTTTCTAAAGGCGTTGAAACCTTAGTATGTACGTGTATACGAGAAGTCTAGTGAATAAATGTTTATTTACATTTGTAATTCATTTTCAAAGTATTATTTCCTAACTCTGGGTTTTAAAAATGTTACGTCTACAAATTAAAGATACATTATGTAAGAGTAAATCTAGAGGCTATGTATAAGAGTAAATATGTCAAATAAGCCTGGTACATCATACAATTGTATGTACAAGTATATGTATACATCATTTGCAATTGCCACATGTAGTAAATACGTCACCCGTAATTGTTAATATTGTTTGTTATACTATAGAATTGATAGTCTAAAAATCATGTATACAATTAAATATTTAAACATACTGGAACGGCGCCATGATCATGAAAACTGCGTATAACTAATACCCTAATAGTGTCAATGCATTTAATAAAAGAAATGATTTCATCTTCTTCCTTGCATTTTATTTAGCTATGAATTATTTATTTACTAAGTAAGCCTAACGGTTTCCATTAAGGTATAATATTTTATTTTCACTGAAGACCAAGTTCCGTATTTCATTCTAAAAATATGCATGCATGTAATTTATAAATTAGTTATGATTAATTGTTACCAGCATTGACTTGATTTGAATGGAAGTCAAAATCTTTTCAAGTAAAAAATACAGATTGAATACATTGATTCAATATCCACTGACATATAGGATATAAAAACCTGCATAAATATTTAAATTGCCGTGGCGCAGAGGTAATGAGATGATGCTGGTAAGCGAAGGGTCCAGAGTTCGATTCTCGTCTTGGGCGTTTTGATTATTTTTTTTTTCATTTTATTTTCTAGAACAAAAACCGTTTTTAATACCTTTTCTATCATTATTATATAGTTAATATGTTTTGTTGGTAAATTAAGCACATTTTGAATTAAAAGATTTTTAAAGGCTTAAAGGTGGCTTAAAGGTTGCTTAAAGGTAGCTTAAAGGTGGCTTAAAGAAGTTTGGACATTAAGGACCTATAAGTTGTCCTTAAAGGTGGCTTAAAGGTGGCTTAAAGATAGTCTTTAAGCTGCCTTTAAGCCGTCTTTACGCTTTCTTTAAGTCATCTTTAAGCAACACATATAGCTTCAAGGTGACTTAAAGATCGTCTTTAAGCTACCTTTAAGCATCTTTAAGCTATTTTTAATGAGAACTTAAAGATGGTCATTCATCCTGTGAAAATCATTATCACGTGATCACGTTATGTCGCAAGCCTAATCAGTATATAAACAAGACGTATAGTCGAAAAGCGTGTTCTGCATGCTGGTAGCAGACTAATGCATTCGTAGACAATAGAGAGAAGAACAACGACATTTTTTGTTTTAAGTCGAATGGTCCTCTAAATTCGTTCTACAGACGTTTTTTGTTCTATTTATTCTATGATCAGGTATGAATTACAATTGACCCATAAGTCTTATAAGTCACTTAAACACAAATGTAACTGCAGTGGGGTTTTTGAAAGGTATATTCATGTGCATTATGATTAAAGCTAATGAAATAAAATCGCTTCTGATATTTTGAAAATGTTTAATCAAATGAAAATTTAAATTCTAAAAAATATTTTACAGAGAAAAAATCGGTTGTAAATTACAGGATAGGGTAATGCCCTTTATAATAATAATAGCTCTGCCCTAACACCAGAACCCCTACCCAAGAGCCATGAAATTCATAATATTTGACGAGGCACTCTTCCTCGTCATAAATGTTTACTTAATTCATCGAAGACCCAAGCAGGAGCAGAGGAGAAGATTTTCAAAGAATTACTGCATGAATTTAGAGCCCAACCCTAATATCAGAACCATTGACTTAGGGACCATGAACTTCACAATATTGTACAAGTAATATGCACTCTTCCTTATCATGACTATGTACTGATAGTTCACTTGCTTAATTCAAATTACAATAATTTTATTATCTGACAATAGCAATATAATTTTTAAGATTCTGGTGTTCTGATGATTGCTTCAGAACATGAAAACTTATTTATTTATCACTCCATTCTTGTATTTCATTCAACCGAACACGATGCATATGACAGAAAGAGCTCTAGATACTTTACTTGCAGAAAATACGACATACACTGCAACAATAATGAATATGCAATGAAAAAAAACAGACTGAAATCCAGTTTATCATCCAAGTTTATATGTCAAAACTTCTCGATCATTGAAGAATTTTTCACAGTGGCTTGCTGTCATATCATCCTACGTGCTCAAATTGTACACCGTAGTACATGCAGCAAAAAAAAAATCTTTTAGACAAGTTAAAGCTTTACTAACCTATTGGTTTTTGAGAAAAAGATTTTCAAATGATTCTTCTCTACATATCCCTATATAAAACTCCCCCCCCCAACTGTTGCCCCATCCTGCCTTCGCCGAATAAGATTTAAGTAATTTTAAATCTACAGTTCTTGAGGATACCTTACTGGCTTATTTGTTTATAAGGACGATTTTTTTAAGCAAAATATTTGATTAACAACGTTCCGTTTCTCCCTTGAAATGGGTGTGTCTCTCTATTTTAACAAAATTTAATCCCCTAAAGATGCTTTATAACAAGCCTGATTAGACTCAGTTCAATGGTTGTGGAAAAGAGGTCAAAAATGTTAAAAAAATGAATCAGACTGACGGACAAACGGACGAGTAATTAAAATATCCTATTTGCACTTTCAGTTCAGTTTAGTTTAAACAATAATACAAATATATATCCCGTTTAAATTATGGGGAATCTGAATTGCGAGCTTCTTTCCAAAAAGCGAGTGTTGGTTTCGGAACATTCCAAATCAGATGTTCGAAAATTTGAAGTTTTGCAAAGAGTAAAATAAAAGAAAATAGACATTCTTCCTCTCCACTCCCTTGAATAACATGAAAAAGTTTGTCAGAATATAAATAACACGCGGGGTAAATGATAGAGAAATCCCTGTATGCAAATCATTATCTTTGGAAAACAATATTATTTCAAATTTTTGAAATTTAGCTGAATTTGGCATTTGTAATGAGTTGACAGATTTTATATTTTATTGTATGATACGCGTGCTAATACATCCAAATTATTGCAAGTAATAAACTAAAAAGTATGTTTACTTAAGATTACCTAAAAACTTCTTTTTAACTTTAAATATTACTTACTTTCAATATTTCTTTAAGAAATGTTGTAATTTTTCTTTAAAAACATTTACAAAAAATGTAACCTCTATATCCTTAAAAAGATATTAAAGAAAACTTGATATGGGAAAAGATATTAAAGAAAACTTGATATGGGAAACGCTTACCCTCATTTTGTCTGTCTTTTATCTGTACCTTATCAAATATATTTATTAGACGTAAACAGATATGAAAGGTGAACAAAATCTTTTTTAAACATAACTCTAACTCAAAAACTTTTTTTTCAAATTAAAGATATTTTTATGTAACAAATTTTGTGACTTCAATGAACAATAGAAAATATTTACCTACCCAACATATGTTGTTATCTATAGAGTGTACATTTTCTAACGTACACTTTTCGCAATAATCTTCTTCTGAAACTGGAAATGATTTTATGTCAACAAATGAATTGTCAGCTTCATCATTCAGCTTTCCATTTTGGCATTTATAACCCATTCGATAACAATATTTGTGATAAGTTCCCATTATTTGCTCCATTGATTTTTGTATTTCTGGAAGGAGTGTTCTATTAACTTCCGTTGTTTGGTGACAAACCTGCACCTGAATCTGGAGTTTGCAAACACAGATGACCACAGTGTGATCTCGATAGTATAAGCAAACCACGTTTTCATAGATGCATTTTTTCTTTCCATCTTTCTGAAAGGTCCATCCAGGTAGTTTTGAACATTTCAAACTCAAGCGGTAAAATAAAAAAATTGGATTGTGTTCCTGATCACTGAAATCGAAGCAAAAGATGGACGATTTTGAAAATCCGTCGGTTTTCATGTCAAACTTCTTTTTATTCATGCTTGGAACGTAATACCAATGAGACTTGTCGGAATCTGACCCGTATATTGCTAATAAATCTAATCGTTCCATATAATTTAATATGTCCTCTTTATACTTTAAAAAGCAATCATTTGAAGCTTTCTTCCAGATCTTCACCAGTTCTTTATCAGGTAATTCACCCGTTTTTTGAAATTCATGCCTCTCTCGGTCTGTTTCATGTTTTGGCACTTCGTATTTTATAATGCATTTAAATGCATTAACAAACCATTCAAGATCAAGTATGATAGTGTCCTTTAATTTTTCTTCATCAAAGTATAACAGAGTACCAGCCATATACAAACACTCGAGCAATTTGGAAATTTCATTGTCCTCTTCTTTATACTCTTTGAATTGGCTATTGTGATATAATAAGTCTTTTCTTGAAATGATTTTTTTGTTGTTTTTTATTTTTTCTTGCTGCAAAAAACGTTCAAATACAGCCCATGAAAAGCGAATGTTGTGTTCCGAATATCTAGGACACTGTGCAATCATAGCTATACACTCTTTAATCTCTTTTACTTCATCTAGTTTTAAAACTCCCTTTGGAATTCCTATGGCATATCTTCTTTCAGTATTCAAATGTTTTTTAAGATGATGATGGTTATCAAATAAGGCATACAAATCGTCAAAAAACTTGTCACAGGCCTGTAAAAAACCATATCAATCTAATGTATTGTATTACATTATAAAGGCAATGAAATATAGCTGTCTTTGATTTAAGAGGGTTGTATGGTTGTGATTATTTTAGGACACTCTTAATCGTATTTAATAGAAGAGCTCTGTATATAGATATATAAAAATATTAGAATTTTAAGCTATTTGAATTTATATTCATTCAGTCATACAGATTACTGCTTAAGTCATATGTATAATTTTAAGGATAGTCTATTATGTAATTTCGTAAGAGACAATATACGGTAGAACCATGCACAACTTAAATTTTATGAGGAATGATGTTAGTTTAATTTCAGAGCTTTTCTGAATATATTTTTAAAGTAGTTTGTTAATTTTATCATATTTTGTTGCAAAACATATCGGCACCAGTGAAATACACAATGAAGTTCATGTAAGTATTGGGCTATTTCAAGATAGTCATTTAAGTCAAATACAGTTTAATTATACTTGAAAAGATTCACGTACATGTAACCCTTGAGAGAAAAAAAAACAATTTTGAATTGGGTATATCCCTCTTACTATTTTTAGAATCGGTACGACAACAAAGTATATAGTGCCTTTAAGCAAATAGTTCCTATACTTGCAGAGTGTATATACATTTATTGGGACATTTTAAATCAAAATGCTTGACACATGTCAGAAAAGAGGATTTGGAATTTTAAAAGCAAGTGTCAAAATTGAATAATCATTTAACGAAAAGAATTGAAATTGTTTGATGCACACCCTTTGCAAAACTGTAGAATTCCCCACTTTTACTTTCATTTTTAGAGTTTTTCAATACAGACGCATTTTGCCGGAAAACGAATCTGACCTCACGCCACGGAATTTTAACAGGAAAGAGACAATTTGATCAGCTTTCATTCCAGAGGTCCCTCGTTGATGAACGAAAATTGGGCCGGAGCTATGAACCCTTAACGTTAACATTACCGCCTATGGAAAATGCATTAGTGGACTATACCAAATTATTGCACATAAATATTTAAATTTGATTATAAGCTAAATGAATTAATATTATAGTAAGCTCGCCTTGAATTCACATTTTATTTAAGTGGGCCATCAAACCTATATAATGTTTTAATTAGATAGTTTTCTGGTTAAAAAAGAATAATATATGTACAATGTATGAACAATTTAATCTAAGCGGGAGTTTTGTTGCAAATTAATTTCAACCTGTATATTCTGGGGTTGAATTTTTAACCGGGTTTTCCAAATCAGGAAAAATCCGGTATTGAAATAGTGAAAATGGCGAACGCTCAGGCTCATGCGAGTAGCTGATAAAAGGGTACCCCAATTGTACGGATAACTCCTATTACAGTTGTTATTTTGCAGATCAATTACACATATATCTGAAATATGCATACTGCAAACGTATTACATTTGGCTGTGTAATATATTAAGCGCCTTTGGCGAAATGCGGCTTCCGCTAAATCAAGTACATCGCTAAATGCTATGCATATATGTATAAAAAAAGTCATATTCAGGAATACGCTAATTTAAATCAACGCCAATTTGTTCAAAAACTGATTTCCGCCAAATATTGTACACGCTAAATATAATACGTTTACAGTATTTTTTGGAAGTTGATTTTTAGTAATTTTACTTTATTTTGATTTACTGATCTTTACATACTCAAAAGATACCTTAATCGCCTAAAGGTTATTATTTAAGGGACTGGTCCTATTTCTTGACATCATTAAAAAGGTATTGGCATTTGCAAGAATTTTGTTTATAAAGTCATTACAATTTTTTTCTTAGTCTTGTGTTTAATGAGACAATCTGTTTTAGAGGCCAGCCCAATAGCTCCCTTATGGGAATTGCCATGGCAGTTTTGAAGATAATATGTTATTGAGAATTGAATTCTGATTCTGTCCCCTTAAGATCACTTATTACGTAATGTATCGGCATTGTTTTTAAGATATTTATAAAATACTATTTGGGCCCTAAATGTCACTATTTTAAGAGGTAAGCCGTTATTTTCTGATATCATTATATAGGTCTTATGATTTTGCAAAACTTTAGTTTTATATGTCTTCATAGATTATTTCTTTAAAAAATGTTATGAATAATCAAAGTACTGAGAGTACTGAAAGACGGGGTCTTGGAAGTTTGAAAATGTAATTGTCCTGGATTTCCTCGTTTACTAGTATGCTTCCAAAATTTATGAGTTTGAATTATTTAGTTGTAACAATCTATGTTAATTCGGCTTTTTTGCAATTGTCTGATAGTTTGTCTAAATTTTACTAGATCCCGGCCTTCATAATTGTAGAAAATTGACACAACGGTATATTTGGTAAAATAAGACCCCAAGGAAAATTTTTAAGAATTACTACTAACTGCAATAATGTAGCCCTCTCCGATTTTTTATATCTGATTTTTACTGGAGAGGGCTACAATTCTATAGGATCTCCGTAATGATGCTACATTAATTTTTAATGCGGCTGACTACGGTCTGTAAAGATCGATTTTATATTTGACTTTTTTTGGATAAAATGATTTTTTGATTCAGGTTGAACAAACTAACCGTATATGAATCAAAACCAGATAAAACACATTTGCATGTGTACCAGTCGTCTTTTTCAGCAGCCATGACAGTTCTCGCCTGATTTTAAGGGATTTACGCTTAGAGTTTTGATGGGCTTGATAACGTGAATATCAGTGTAAATAATCGATCTATCACTAAAACACCATTTCAGGAAATGGTAAATAATAGAAAATTAATATTTACCGCGTTAATTATGTTCAAATAGGTGAATTCCTATATTCAGTTCAAGATCCGCTCCTAAATTCTCATTGGCTATCCCAAAAAAAACCGGTCAAGGTCAGTAAACATGGCGGACAAATTCAACTTGCGTTGTTGATATACACGAAAAATAACCGATATATGAACTATACCTGATATTTTAAGCTCACCTGAGCTGAAAGCTCAAGTGAGCTTTTCTGATCACCTTTTGTCTGTCGCCTCTGCATTTTTAGTCTAAACGGAGATTGTTTTTTGCTGCTAGAAATATATATATATATATATATATATATCTATATATATATATATCTATCTATATATATATATATATATATATATATATATATATATATATATATATATATATAAAATATAAAAAACTTTTAAAACACTGTTTCAAAATATTTCGACCGTGTTACCGGTCTTCATCAGTCGGTGTTTATTGTCTATAGCAACACAACGTAGAACATATACTATGACGTCACAATGTTAATACAGTCTGGCAAGTGACGTTATTCAACAATATTGCGCCAAAAACATATGAAATATAGGTGAGAGTCTATAGAAAGCACATTGATAGCCGTAATTAGTACATAAACAAGTAATATATGAAAAATGTATAGATAACGGGACATAAAATAAAGGAATTGTCTATACAAACTAGTAATAATGTAGTCTACAGACAATAATGTTCCCTTTTGTTGATACCAAAAGGCATGTAAGTATTTAATTTTTTCTTCCATAAATTTTCTCTGAATTTTCTGTAAGTTTCATCTTTGTACAATTTTTCGATACCTATTACAGAATAATCCTCAACTGTATGTTCGTCAGTATAAAAATGCATTGCTACAGGGTCGTTAGTTTCTCTCCTGATCAGTGACAAATTTAAAACATGTCTTTGTATAAAGTCACCCCCGTTTCCCCAACATATACAATTTTGTTACACTTTTTACAAAACACCCCATAAACAACATTACTTGACTTGCAATCGATATGATTTTTAACTTGATACGTTTTGCCCTTAGAATCTTGTTATTGGCAAGAACAAATAATATATTTACACATAACACATTTTTTTGCACCACACAGCTCGCATAAGTGTTGTTTTTTTAAAAAGAGGTTATTATGTTTCTTATGGACCAATATGTCTTTCAAGTTTTTGTCTCTCCTGAATGCCACGTTAGGTGTGTTATGAAACGCAACTTTTAGGCGATCGGAATTTTCGAGAACTTTTTGACGTTTCTTTAATATTTGATGAAAATGTGGTAGTCCTCTGGAATAGTTTAACACAAACGGAACATGGTTACACTTTTTATTTTTTCTGTAGTTCATTAAATCCGAGCGGTTGAATTTATCCACCTTCGCCAGCTGATTTTCGACCTCCTTGTTGGAATATCCACATTTGTGTAAATTAGTTTTAATTTTCCCCGTTGTTTGAAATATCCCTCAACTGTTGAGCAGATTCGGCGCGCACGGATACACAGTCCAAATGGTATAGATTTTTTTGTAGATTCAGGATGGCTGGATTTTTTATTTAGGTACATGTGTTTGTCAGTGGGTTTACTGTACAGGTCGGTAGAAAGAAATCCTTTTCCAATAGAAATATTTACATCTAGGAACTCTATGCTACATTTAAAAAAGCGTAGATCAAGCTGAATATTTGGGTGTATACCATTTGCCATTTTATGGAAATGTAGGAGATCGGCTTTTGTCCCTGACCAGATTCCAAATATGTCATCGATATATCTAACATAAAAAGGAGGTTGTACGTTACACTGTTCCAAAAGAATACGTTCCCAATCCCCCATATATATACATGCATAGTTTCTGCCAAGTTTGGATCCAATAGCAGTTCCTTCTGTTTGAATATATTGTTTGTTATTAAAACTAAAATTGCTATTTTACAGGACAGCGTCCATCATCTTTAAAATGGTATTTGTGTCAACTTCTTTTTTCTGTCGTTGATTTAAAACTTTTGCTTTTACTTCCCGCGCTTCTTGTCTGGGTATACTGGGATACAGCGCTTTCACGACCATACAAAATAATATTGAGGAATTGGATTAGGTTGATTTACGGTAGAAAGTTTCTTTAAAAATCCGTAGTGTCTTGTATTCTAAGGGCAAAACGTATCAAGTTAAAAATCATATCGATTGCAAGTCAAGTAATGTTGTTTATGGGGTGTTATGTAAAAAGTGTAACAAAATTGTATATGTTGGGAAAACGGGGGGTGCCTTTATACCAAACACATGTTTTGTCACTGATCAGGAGAGAAACTAACGACCCTGTAGCAATGCATTTTTATACTGACGAACATACAGTTGAGGATTATTCTGTAATAGGTATCGAACAATTGTACAAAGATGAAACTTACAGAAAATTCAGAAAATTTATGGAAGAAAAAATTAAATACTTATATGCCATTTGGTATCAACAAAAGGGAACATTATTGTCTTTAGACTACATTATTACTAGTTTGTATAGATATTCCCTTTTTTTATGTCCCGTTATCTATACATTGTTCATATATTACTTGTTTATGTACTAATTACGGCTATCAATGTGCTTTCTATAGACTCTCACCTATATTTCATATGTTTTTGGCGCAATATTGTTGTATGACGTCACTTGCCAGACTGTATTAACATTGTGACGTCATAGTATATGTTCTACGTTGTGTTGCTATAGACAATAAACACCGACTGATGAAGACCGGTAACACGGTCGAAATATTTGAAACAGTGTTTTAAAAGTTTTTTTATTATTCATTGAAAAAGAGACTTTTGATATATATCTGTATATATATATATATATATATATATATATATTATGAAAAATAAATTGTGCTCTTTCTTTGTTTTAGTGCATGTTTCTTCTATTTTAATTGATTACAATTTTCTCTTTACCTACCATATTCAACTGTGTCAAGTTTCGAATTATAAGCAAGATACAGAGCTTTCCTCACAGGTCTCACTGAGGCCATGCTTTTGTTCATTCTGAATAGGAAATACCAAGTTTAAAAATCTCAAGTTGAATGTAATTAACTCTTGTGAACAAAAAATTAACTCATACCAAGCAGAATTGTGAGTTCTGTTTCTTGCTTATAATTCTACAATTGACGCTGAAATTTTGATTTATCACTAGAAATGTCTCACTAAACGTTAAATACTTGTATAGAAAAATTACAAGGATGATATTCTGTAACGTTTTGGGGCCCCCTCCTTATACGATGAATCTACACCAACTTTGTTGGCTTTTCAGACACAATTAATTAAAAACATTGAATAAAGATGATAAAGGGTGGGCCGTAGTAAAATAGAGCGATATGCCTGTCAATACATTGCAGTCTGAGGCTCATTGAGGGGGGGGGGAGATACCTTATCAGAAATCTTGACAAGCAAAAAAAAAAACATTTTGAATACGGCTATGCCTAACTTTGCAAAAAAAAGTGGAGGGGGGGGGGGGGGCTAAACAATCGTTTATAATGCGGAAGACCAATTAAATTTTTGAATGTTTTTAATTTGAGCGCCTTGAGGTACAATTTTCTTCGTTCACATATAGATATATTTTTTTAATAAAATACAATAAAATGTAGTTGACAATGAATATGTACCTATATGCATATTCTCATATATAATGTGATCGTTTTATTGAGGAGTCTCGGGGGAGAATGTTTCAAACATGCGATTTCCTTTAATTTTTTTACAGTGAAATGCAAACTTATGAGAAAACTATGTGCAAAATATTAAGTAAATTGACCGGATAGTTTATCCGTTTGTCGCGCTCAAATTTTGGTCGTATGTCCGATTCATCACCGACATTCTATATAGGATTATATAGGAAAATCAGGGTTTTCATTTTCAAATTCATATTTAAAAAATTACAAACATACGATTTTCTTTTAATTTTCAGCGATGTAAGGTTAACGTATAAGTAAACTTTTTGCCAAATTAAAACGAAATTGACCGGATGGTTTTTATGCTATCCGCCCTCATAGTTTGATCCTATAAACGTGCCGTGCCAGCCATTTTACATATAGAAATGTATAAAAAAAAAAAAGGATGTTTACGAATCAAATTCAATTTTTTTGTAGTAGAAGAAAAATACCTTTCCACTCACACAGAACGTAGAAGGGTCGCGTATATGTTTTTATTTTGCAATTTATAGTTTTGATTTTAATTATTGACGCTGCAATAGAAAGTGCACGACGATTATTTTTGTCAATTGTTACGTCAGAGTATCAACTGACGTCATCGTAAGACGTTGATTCCGACGACAATAACGTCGATTTTGAAGAAGCGGCGAGATGATTAAAATACTTCTGACATTATTCTAACGATTCTCTTCACTAAATATGATTTTTTGATAAGTCATTTTTTAAACATAAAAACGTTACATTATAACCTGTATATTTGAACATTTTACTTTACATTTGCGTTTTACGACAGTAATGCGCAATACCCTGCGCAGAGGTCCCAAAATTTTAAACCCGCTACCGACCTTAAGTGATTGGGCAGAACTAAAATAAAGGGAA
This sequence comes from Magallana hongkongensis, assembly GCA_015776775.1. Classification (NCBI taxonomy): domain Eukaryota; kingdom Metazoa; phylum Mollusca; class Bivalvia; order Ostreida; family Ostreidae; genus Magallana; species Magallana hongkongensis. Next base: position 69,263 of record VIAA01000096.1, read on the forward strand.
TTTGAAGTTCACAGTGTACCCCTACCAACAATTTAGCTTTATATCTTGCATAGGATCTTATTTTTGGTAAAAATTGTATTTTATAAGGGTACAATGTCAAAGATTAAATGTAGGAAAATAAGTGTAAAATTAGGACACATTTTATTTTATGGTATCCTTTTTTGTTTTTCTACCGAGGGGCCATATGGCACAATATCCTTTTAACACCCATATAAAGCCATTGTTGCTCAGGTGAGCGATGTGGCCCCATGGGCCTCTTGTTGGATTTAGTTATGCCATAGACATCTACAATGTTTGAGTTCAGGTAAGAAATGCAGATGTTATTATCATTTATATACGATTTGAGACGAAATTGTTGCGGGGTTAATCACTCCCGCACTTGCAACATTACGGAGATTCTATGGAGTTGTAGCCCTCCCCCCCCCCCCCCCCCCCCCGAAAAAAAAAGAAATCGGGAGAGGGCTACATTATTGCAGCTACAACTAACCGGGAAACTACATCAACGTAGATAATTGTAATCATTAGATTTATTCAATTTTGTGATCCAGGGAAAATCCACAAGTCAGACGTACGGTATCCGTAATAAAAGTTTTAGGAAAACCCAGAAAACTCTAAAACTGCCGACTTAACAAACAAAGTGAACATTTTTATACCGATAACAAACACAGGCACCTGACGTTAGAAATATTTTTTTACAATACGATTAGAAGAACTTTGACAAAAAAAATATTTGTCACGGTCGCCATTTTGATTTTTAAGATCGACTTATTCTTCATTAGCGTTTCATGCAGAATTAATAGGTAAAAATAAATCTGTTCGCCACTTACTACTTTTTTGTGTAAACTCGTGCATCACCTACACAAATTAGGATACAACCGATCCTTACCTAATGGTAATGTAATGCATTACTTCAAGAAAATTAAGTAATGGTAATTGTAATTTAATGCCCTAATTCAATGTAATTCACCGCAAGCCTGATTCCAACTAAGCCGGAAAACATGAACATTAACATTTAACTTGGTTCTTCAATCGGTAAGATTGCATATAGTATATGATGTATAAGTCTTACAAAATGTATAATCTATTATAAATTTTGCTTACAATGCATTGTTTAAAATTTAAATTCAGTTTAATCAACTAAAGAGCCAACGAACGAGAAGGCAAAGTTAGACTTGTTTTTATTGTCTTTGTACAAAATCCCTTTAGAGACGAACAGCAGTCATACCGCAAGTAGAGTTGAAGCCAATGAAACACCTATTTAATTTGTAAAACATATGTGTATAACCCGTCCTGATTTTAACTTCGGCTTGCGTATGAAGTTTGGTAGTATTAAGGTGAAAGATCGTCAAAATAAAATTCACAACTTTTCAAAAATGGCACATTGTGTTTGGGAACTTTAATTTCGATTCCACCATCAACCTCTTCTATTGATTAATGAGCTCGTACACCAACTGAATCGTCAATGGCGCTGTGCATTTATTTACGTAACTCATTCCACATTTGAACCCGACCGAGAATATTTTGATCAATAAAACTATTTGTTTATTTTCTAAACAGAATTGTGTTTATACACAGAGGACTGCGTGTTTTTATAATACTTATTTACTAAATTGCATGAAAACTTTCTGTGCGATTTTCTTAGGCGTAGACTCAATTCATGTGTTCTACGCGTGCATTTCGGTTTGAGTCTTCGGCTGACAGTAAACCACGTGACCCCCGTCTAAAAATGTGGTAAAAGATTGCCAAAATTTCCTTTCTCAATTTTTGCGCCCTACCGAGCTCTGACGCTTTGTGCCTTTGGGGAATAAAAACGTAAACTTTTTCAATTTCAACCTATTGGCCATCAATCCTGAAAATTTCACATGTGTACAGTGTATCATATATGGTTTCTGAGAATCGTTGGAAATATGATGACATTGGAAATCTGAACGACATGTATGTACATGTACACATTATAGTGCATAACTTGAAACAATTGTTTTAGGGGTAGGAGATTGCCGTTGGATCCTCCTCTTGTGAAATTAGATATATGTATGTTAATATGCAACATTTAGCTGTGCATTCATGAACTTGTACTAGAATATTTATTTTAAGATTACAATACAGGGAACTATTCAAGGACAACTCCTTACAAAATTATTAAGGCATCTACAGCCTTCCAGCTTCAATCCTATCATGACTTGGACAACTTTGTCAGTGATGGTCTAGATGGTATTCATATCTTGAAGAGGATTGTGTTCAAATATTAGAGTATCTGGACTTATCTGGAGACTTTGAAACTGCATCGAAAATTGGGTTTAGAAGTCATATCTGACCTGAAAGTGCTCAACGCTCTTTACGATATGTATTGTCGGAAAAAAGTGCCAACATGTTTATACTAGAAACTGCGGGGAATCTTGTGACATCAAGTACAGTGTTCGTACTGAAATTCAAAGCTGGTAGAAAGTATTAACTTTCCAGAAATCCACGAAAGAGAAAAATTATCATGACTGATAGTTGTCAGCAGAGAAAGTTTTTGTGTGTGGGATCTTATAATCAAAATTGTTTATCAGGACTTGTGCAAAAGAAACTTTCTTGAAACGTTCAACTCACACGAGGTGTTGATACATGTAATAACTGACTGAACCATGATATACTTGCCCAAGACTTACCTTGAGACACAAAGTGGGTGGTTTGGGAAGCAAAGCAACACGTATGAATTGTGTTGGTATCTGTCATTCACATTCAGATGACATTGACAACAGTTACACGTTAAACATTATTTCCATGATTCCTCTAATTTAATAACGGAAGCAGATTTGGCAATTGGTGAATCTGATCTTTAGTAAGGCTTTGAAGACCTTGAAATATCTTAATCCATATCTTAGGGTTGCTTATATTAGATCAAATAATGCTAGATGCACTCATGTATATTTGCTATTTTATAATTTCTTGCAAAAGAAATCACAAATATGTATGAACAGAATATATAGCAAATTTCAAAAGAAAATTTACACTTATTTCTGTTATCGTTTCTGAGTTTATTCATGAAAATATGATATTGTGGAAACATTAACTAAATTCCCAAAAGCGTAAATGTAATTCGCACGCGTAAGATTGTAAAATCCAAAAAATAATCCAGATGATTTCAAGTTTCTTTAGGAGTCATCGTTGATTATTAATTTGCGAAGCTTGGTTGAGAATTTTTTTTTAAAAAGTGGTAATCTTCAATTACCAATGATGTTTAAAATATATAAAACTGAAGACAGTACTTTTTTGATTTCTCGGTATTAAAGCCCAAAATGTTGAGTCTATTATTTTGATATAGTAGTATAGATTTAATTCTATGCATCATTACACCGGGCAAAACAGTCAAAATATAGGTGATCATTTCGATTGGTGTGTGGGTATCTGTACATGCTGATCATGTTGTGTTATCATGCCCTTTAGCTCAGGCAGGTTACATGGGACAGAACATTGCAGATTTCCCTCACTCCTCCACTTATATATTCTTTTTTTTTTTTTACAAATTACAAATCACAGTCATTTGTTTAAATATATTTAATAAAATAAGCGGTTTATCGGTAACATGCATATCTTGATTTGTGTCAATGTTTGGTCAGGATTATTCGCGCTTTTAATAATATTGCCCATTACGAAATGCAAAGAAAAACAAGCACCGTCTAAAGCTTGAATGCTTAATCTATTTTTTTTAAAAATCCGAATTAATTAAAAGCTTTTTATTTACTTTATCGAGCACTTAATGACATGGGACTTCAGGGACATGTACAGGGAAAACAGTGACTAAGAGGGTTGACAGGGGCGTACAGTGGCACACAGGGGATGTGTACAGGGGCTGACTGGGGATCACAGGGTGTACAGGGGGTGCACAGGGGATGACAGTGAAAACACAGGGTTACAGGGGAAGACAGGGGATTTTCAAACGGACGGGGGTTTTCAGAGCGAGTAGTGCAACGAATGATCATATTTTATTCAAATCAAAAGTCTCTTTTAGTTATGAAAAATCAGACAGAGAGCAAAACAGATCTAATTAAATTATATGGTTTTCAATTGGAATGTTCTCTGCAAAATAGACACATTGAAGCATAACACACTTTTTCCAAATTCTTACTTACAGTTTCGGAGAGGTTTTCTGCATGAGTGCCAACTATAATCACTGGTGTATTTTTGTCACTAAATCTGTTAATTGATTCTAACCAAAACTTGTAATAATCTAAAAAAAGAAATATTTCTCCAATGTACCCAAGTCAATTTTGATATCTATTATCAGAAATCTAAATACAGATGATCGTATAATTCATTACCTTTATATTCCCAAGACTGGAAACGGCTACAGAGTTTTTCATGTTTTCCAGGTGATTTACCTTCCATGTCCAAATGTTCCTCTACTTTGTCGTCGAGTCTTTTTGTCATATCCACAACCAGAATGTAAAATGTTTTTGGACTTAGAAAAATTTGATGAAAGGCATAATACATACTTTGTCCGGCGAAATCTAAAAATGTTACTTGAGTAGGTAAGTGTTTTCTACCAGAAAGCTCATTGTTCAGTTCCTCTGTAATAGCATTTAATATTTCTGAGTAGTTTTCATCTTTGTTCGTTTCTATTTCATTTCGAATTTTTTCATTTTCAGTTTGCATTGACAAAGGGGCTCTTTCTTCTGGTAACACGTCCTCCAAATCTGGAAAATGTGGGGTTTTCTCAATATCGTGATGATCGTTTTCTCTTCTCTGGTCGGAATCATTTTTTGTGTCGATATTTGGCATCCTCCCACTAAGCTCTGGAACAAAAATCAATAAAGTTAAATCATACTCAATTTCGAAACCTGTCAAGTTTCAAAGCCATTTTAACATTCCAAATACATGTATATAATTCTAACGATCGGTGCGTTGGTGTAATTAAATTGTGAGTGCCACGTTACATGTACATGACTGTATGTTTCAAATATTGAAATTGTATATACGGGATACTGTTTGTTCAGATATATTAGTATCGTTATGAATGTTCAGTGTCAATGATATTTAATGTTATTTTCTGAATAGATTAAAATGAAAACACAAACAAAAAACAAACAACAAACTTAAACAATTATTTAAACAATCAATTAAATATGCTAATCAGTTTTTGTATAAAATTGTTTTCTAGTGCAATTAGAATGATTGGTCAAAGTGTAAATGTTGGAAGTCAAAATACAAGGGAGATACAAAGTCAAGAGAACATTGTTATGTAAACAAAGCTCGTGTCTTATTTTTGTTTACAAATAATGTTCAATTGACAGGTTACAATTTTTCTGTCAAAATGACTCGTGGAAGGCCAAATAATCGATTCAATATGTTCATATATGTAAGTAATCAACAACAACAAAACATTTCTTTGAAACGTATACCAATACAACACGTGTGTAAACACTAACAAGACAAGATCTTTGTTCACTAAACCAAAAGTTTCAAATTCAGTATCTTGTCTATATCTTGATATTTGACTTTCAAATTTTGAAGCGGCATAACATTTACTGAAATTAAACATTGTACATACTAAAAATTAAAAAAAAAAAAACAAAATTGGAAAACGTTGTGTTCAAATCGTGCTCCGGTCCCTTTATTACCAGCGATGCGATATTAAATATTATCAACATATGATCTACATTGCGCATTTAAAATTACTGCCATTAACCACCTCCGTTAATATAGCAGTAGTAAGGCACGCACGTCACATGATTAAGTGTTGGATATTGCTGTTAGTTTATAAACGATTTTGAGAAATATAATCGGTTCAAGTATTTATTCCTCGATGAAAACAATACCGTATCCTGTATTATTTTAGCTTCCCACAAACTTAACAAAGCTACATTGTGATAGAAAAGCAAATCATTTACATAGAACAAATGAATGTAGATGATCCCCTGTATTTGACGTTGTAAAAATTGCGCAAGACATTGAACCTTGCCCGATTTTAAAAATTAGCACCAATATTTATTAAACGTTTTGTGCAATATTTTTGAAGGTGTAATTTTTATTGGGTAAGTTGTTCAAATTACATGGGCTGTAATTTTATATAAAGGAAAATAGGGGAGCTTTCAATGAAATCTCTAAACTACTTTTATCATACTTTTACTGAACAATAAGTTTGTAGCAGCTATAGAAGTTTTATAATGCTACAGGAGCCTCCATTTAATATCAGAAAAGGACTGACCCTTCACATTAGGGACAAAAAGGGCCCAAAGTCTGTTATCATATTTTTTTTTATTAAAGAATAAGTTGTTATAAAATGTAGAAGAAAATTTAATAATTGCACAGTTATTTATGAATAATTTATTACCATATTTCAATCAGACGTTATGTACGTTTTCAGAGGGCCCGGAAACCAAATATCATTAAGGTAGCAAGGCACAGTTGCGGATAAAGTACCCGTCAATATTTTTGTAAAATTGAGAGTTGCTGTACTTGAAGGCTTATGAGTTTTGCTAAAATTCATGAAATGATTTTTAATGAGTATCATTAGTTAGAAGGGTGTCTCTTGTTGAAATTGATATGCAATATATAGGTCCCATATGTAAGGTACATGAGGATCAGAAATAAAATGCGAAACCTGCGGCTATGACTGTTGTGTTGACTTTACACAGTGAAATTGCAAGTAACAGTCGGGAGGTAAAACTAGACACAATCTCGTTGCGAGCAACGAGTGAGTCTTCCGTCCGATTTTTGAATAGATTAGATTAAACTTATCACTTTAAAGACAAAATCGTAGATCTAAGCGAAAAATAGTAAAAACAAATAAAAATTGCAGCAATCGGGGCTTGAACCCGGGTCACCTGGGCCATGTCCACGACTCTATCGACTGATCTACTCAGACTCTCGCTTCAAAACTTTGACGCTTAATTTCTCGAGAATGCCTGCATTACCTGAAAGCACCTTGTTGGGTGTTTCGTTTGATTTTGAATTGATAGGGTTCAAATAAACTGTTGACATTTGGTACGATTTACTATCATACTAACTTCCTTTTAAACTAATTTTTCAACCTACACTGCAAAATGCAGATTTCCAGAAAACGTCATTTTTAAACTTCAATATCTCTGCAATGCGTTGTCCGATTTTAAAACGGTTTTCAGTTTTGTATTCAGTACAAAAATGTCAACAAAACGCATATGCTTTAAAATTCAAAAAATCGAAATATTAGTATCACTTCCGGTGACGACCGGAAGTGACGGACGACCTGCTAATATTAAAATTTGATAAGTTTAAAACATATTCTGATGGGAAAAATATTGTAGATTATTTGATTTAAAAAAATTTTAAAACACAATTTTCCAAAAATGCTGTCTGAGCGGACCGGAAGTGACGGACGATAGTAGTTTTACCTGATCGGCCCTAGAAAATCTATCATTCCTGAAACTTTCAAGTTTCTATCTTTAATCGTTTTTGCGAAAAAGGGAGGACAAGATCACTTTTTACAAAAAGAAAAACAAATATAACGGCCGACCGGAAGTGACGTTATCAACAAAAATGTACATGATAAAAGACCTTGATATTTTGAATTATTCGTGAAATTTTCATAAAAATCCATTGAAGCATATTTGAGATATTTGAGTTTTAAGAAAAATGTTAAGAAAAAAAAGAATAATAATAGTGAAAAATAGAGAAAAAGAAACCTAACAAAAACAAAAGGGCTTTCCGTTGGAAACGAAAGACCCTTATAACACGAAAAGTAGGTGGATGGGACATTGTAAACTATATACCGGTAGGTTTCTGACATGTGATGGTGCAACATGCACGCGGTACAGAAGGTCAACCCTCTGCAGAAAATTAGCTGGGGGAGGTCTAAAAAGCTGAACTCATGAAAAATTAGCAAAATATGAAAGGGTCAAAATCTCATAAAAACCAGTATGTAGAGACTTTTACAGGTTTTGCCTAGTAATTTTCTTCAGAGATTAGTGATTTGCCGTATAAAGAGTAAATTAAAGGTATTTGTGCTGAATGGGAACTGAGGAAATTCTAGTTACAATGTTCCGAAGACACGCATCCCCTGGCTACAATGAATCGTATAAAAAAAACTGTCCCGTGCCACCTAATGTTCTTAACAATTTGCTACCTTAAATATTTTGAATCCGATATGAAGTTAAAACGGTAGTGTCCAGGTATTTTCAGAACGGCTCAGCATTTATAAACACTTGTTGAATGGAATGTGTTCCCGTTTACAAAACCATCTTACATCAACAAATGGTGACTGTCCCTTTAAATTATGGGTTCAAAGAACCTAAAATTCTTCTAATCATTACTCTTTCTGAGCTATAAATTATTATCCACAACAGAGAGATATATTTTATCTCGAAGCTATCTACTGAACACAACTAATTGTGTCTAACGTAATTATGGAAAACGATCCATCTCTAACTCATGTAATTTTAAAACTTTAAAAAATTTCATAAGGACATTTAATAATCACTTTAAGGTGTCATGCGGTAGGTTTCTAAATATTCCATGTGGGTTTTTTATGCCCCCCCCCCCCCTTCGGAGAAGGAAAGGCATATTGCTTTGCTGCTGTCAGTCGATCGGTCGGTCGCGATTGGTCGGTCAACCAACAGTTTCCGTTCATTTTCTTTACAGAGGATGAACGAATCTCAAAGTACAGTAGCTCGACTTTGTAGGCATTTTGTAAAGATGGAGCACTATGCAAAACCAAACACCACTTCTATGACGTTTTTTTCTTCTTTTGAAAGTAGATTTTTTACGTACATTACAAATGATATAAAATGTTAGCCACTGGAGATTACAATGATACCTAATTTAAGATTGTATCTCATCAGGTAACTGTAAGAATCTTATGATGTTTTCAAATGGTATTAAAATTTATGGATCACCCTGTTATACTGGCGCAGGCGTGCAGTGACTATCCTTATATTACGTTTTCGTGTTATTTTCAAAGGTAATTATATGCTTTTAATGGAAACGTATTAGTGTCACATTTGCACTTCACACTTTTTTTCTTCACTTTAATCTGCTAAATTTGCAAATTTATGGTGTAAAATTTACAGTTTAATTTGTAAAATTCATACTTTAAACTGTGAAATTTGCAATTAAATCTGTAAGATTTACACTTTAATCTATAAACTTTACATATCAACCTGTTAACTGCACACTAAAAACTGTAAATTGTTACCTTTTCATTTGTACAATTTACTATTTTACATGTAAATATTACCTTTTAAAATGTAAAATGCACATTTCATCTTGTACAATTGGCTCATATATCCACATACATTAGAGAGTTTTAATTATTTGCGATGATTTAATCGAAACAATATTCACCAAGTTTATTTAATTAGTCAATATTTCAAACTAGGTCTTAGTGCCATCATTAAACAAAAGTGATGTTTGTAAAAAAAAAAAAGAGTCGGTTTTTCAAATGGACTTAAGTAGTTTTATGCCTTAGATTTTCCCCTCACGTTCTTTGATGATTACACATTCAAAAAACAAATTATGTAAATTTACTGTTCATTCAAAGAATAAACATCATTTATCATTCTGTCTAAACCTCGATTGAATATAACTACGTTCAGTTCTTTGATTTATTTACGTTCCACAAATACATAATATAATAAAATAGTACTGCATATAAATTTATAAAATTGGTGCATTGAACTAGTAAAAGTTGACGCCTGATACACAGTTAGCAGGCTTGAAGACTGTATTTGCATACATTTCAGTAAACAAACAGTCAAAAGCCACAAAAATGGTTACAGATAATTCTACATTTAATGTGGCAGCCGCCATATACGAGGGTTGTTCGGAAATTATTGAGACATTTCCTCTTATTCTTTTAGTAAAAAAGATAAACCATTGAAATTTCACCAAAACGTAAATCAGGATCGTGACCATCAATGTGAAAAGTTTCTTGTTCATGGCATGAATAGATCATTCCTGGTAAGCTGACCAACCTACCTTCGTCCAATGACCCGGCGCAACCGCAAACTTTTCGCAACGTTATTTTAACGCTTCTTATTGCTCCTGTGTTTTAAACACCTTACAAACGAACGGAAATAAGAATTATTCTTTATTTATCATCTTTTGTTTTCATTTCAAGATGTCATCATTTACATTTTCTGTCATTCTTGTTATTTTCAGGGGGAAAATCGAGTTACTTTTCCCGAAAGTCTAATTACTGTGAATGTCTCCTGCAGTTATTTTTTATATATTTTAGAACTGTTGATAACAGTTAGTGTGTCAAAAGTACTTGATAATTAATCCCTTTGGCCTAATTCTAGTTAAACAATCAGTGAAAAAAATATGAACTGAAGCTCTATACCTAGTCTTGTCATCGTATAGTTTTTTTAAGCAATTGCTTGGCCTTAAAAGGTCTTCTTCCGAGATTTCCACCAGTTTGACGGTTTTTAATGCGCCGCCTTGACGTCAAAATTCAATGTAAAGTCGTTGTCAGATTTCTATTGTATGGTAAATATATATGTTCCATATCCGTATTTCAACTCAAACATCAGTGAAACTTAATCAAAAGTTAGTCGCAAAGAATAGCAAAATGAACATATTTAATTTGATTTCTTTTATCAATAACTGTAATTCTACGGACACTTATAAAGTAGATGTTTAAGTTATTTAATCTCCGAGTTCATGGCTGCGCCGGGTACCCCGACCACCGACTTGTTTACCTATCGTCGTAAACAAAATATTAGATATTCTTTTAATATCACTTTGTTTTATTTTTTGTTGGCGTAACTTCAGTGTCTATGCCAATTTTTACCAAAATTCGTCAATTAGGAAAGAAAATATTCGGGTTGTCTCAATAATTTCCGAACAACACTCGTAATTATATAGTGGCCGCCAAATAAATAAGTGGCGGCCACTATAACGACCGCCACTTATTTGTTTGGCAGCCAACACATAGTTATTTAGCAGTCGCCAGATAAGCAGCCACCTAATCATTTGGTGGCCGTCAGATAATTTGTGGAGGCCGCCAAATATAATTTGGCGGTTGCAAGAAATTGATATGACGGATGCCACTTATGTATATGGCAGCCGCCAAGTACGAGTGTTAATCAAAAAATACGAAGTCTTTTTGTCATAGCTATGTTACTTAACGTCATATCATTACTAAATTTTGTAGACATAATCGAGAAATAGTTTCCAACAAATTGCAAGAAAAAGGTTAATAAAATCCTTTATTTCTAAGATTTATTCAGAATCTAATCCTGCAAAAATGAGGTCACGGCGCACGGTCAAAATTTGTGTTATGTCAACAATAAACAATTAAATGTTGAAAGTAATATCTCTATAAATTGGGCTTAAAACCAAATAATATTAAAACTTCAAATTAAGTGTAGTAATGGTATTCTATGTACCTTGATATTAGTAACTAAAGACAGATAGTCCTCTTTAGAAATGACTAAAAACACCGACGTCGCTGGACGTCACGGCGCAACAAGAAGTACAAACAGAATGGATTTAACTCAGGAAATTGCCGATACAAGCTGTGAAAATGCTCAATGGTACAAAAAATAAGTCAACAATTATTTGCAATTTTGCGTTAAACTGTAATAAATTCTGTGTGAGTGGTGGTAATTGTATTTTGAATATAATCAGTCCGAAAGAGAGTAGAATATCTGTAAATACCTGGTCATAAAATAAGTTATGTCAAACGACGTTCAGGGTTATCTTTACTGAAAACTAAGAGATACATGGTTAGAAAATGAAAACTTCGAAGAACTAACTTATGATTATCGAACAAATGTGTGCAAATAAGATGTTAAGTGGTTCAGAGCCATTTTGAATTGTAAGAAGAAAGGCACAAGAGACTAAGCGTGATATAAAGAAGGGGTATATCTATAAACTTTGCGTGTTTTATCTTGACGTCATGTTTTGAACGTTACCGTGCGCCGTGGCGACAAAACATGTTATTTTTAAAAAGGGGTAACAAAAATACCATTTCATGAAATGGACTAAAACTTTGCATATCAATAACATAAGTGTTGAACCACAGATAAATCTGTTTAGTATGACTTACATAAAAAATAAATTATAGACAGCCACATTGTCTTCGTATTTTTTGATTGACAATTGTAGTTATATATCGGTTTCCAAATAAGCGGCGATCGCCACATTATTACTCAGTGGCCGTCAGATGATTAAATCGCCGCCAGATATAATGTGGCGGCCACTGGATTAAATATAATTTCTACCTGTTACTTTTCGGCCTCCGTAATTAACGCCCGTCTTAACATGTATTTGATATCTCTGAAAGTCTCACAGCTAAATCTTAAAGCGTTTAAAAGAAAACTGCTTAAAAATTCAGTTTTTAAAAAAATGAAAAATTGGACACGTTTGACGAAAGAAAGTCACCTTCTAAACATTGCAAGTTCATAACTATTTTTTTATTTTCTATCCATGCTGCAAATTTAAAGAAAAAGCTAAAGAAGACTTTACTATAATGTATGACGATTTATAAACATACATTTGAAATTCAGGAACTGATATTTTCTAGACAGGGTAATCAAAGTTTATTGTACATCAAGCGCCAGTTGTCAAATTGTCACTTCTTTTCAGTTTCTGTTCAAATTTCAATCTGATTTTTAAAATCCAGTGGAACGGTTTGTTTTGAAAAGGCGCTTGGCGTTGAATTTTTTTCACGTGACACTGATACATTAAGTCTAATTAGAGTATTTAATCATTACTGTTGCACTTATTTGAAACTGGTTATGACAGCTGATTGTCGATTGCAATGTGTATTATTCAAGCATGATCAAAGAAGTGCCGGACATGTGATTAGGACAGTCATGCGGTGTTTACACAGTATTTTACACATAAATGTGAAAAACTTTCAAATTAAAGTGTGAATTTACTCTTTATAGTGTGAATTTTATAGATTAAAGTGTGAAATTTACACTTAAACGTGTAAATTGTACCGAGTAATGTGTATAACTTACAGATTAAAGTGTAAATTTTACACGTTCAAGAGTGAATTTGACATATTAAAAGGGAAGTGTTACAACAAAAAGTCTACATTTTAGTGAAATTGTTAATTTTACAATTTAAAGTGTGAATTATTTACTTAGAATGTAAAATTTACACTTTAAAAAGTGAATTTTACAGATTAAAGTGTAGATTTAAAATTTTAAAGTGCAAATTCTGCAGATTAAAATGCAAAAAAAAAAAAAAAAAAAAAAAAAAAAAAAAAACGTGAAGTTTATATGCAGAACTGATATGCTTCCGTAGCTTATGCATTGATGAAAAAAAAGTACACATTTGTACATATTTCGCTTTATCCCACGTTTTCATAATTTTATGTGTATGCTTTCAAATTCTCGCTAAATATATATATTTATTTTTTTGCATAATTATTCAATATCATTTCATTGCAAGGATATGTTTTGACAGAAACTCCCATTGACTTGTATCTGCAAAAGCGTATCCACCACTTTACTCTCATTTTGCTATTTCAGACTGGTTTATCGAAAATAAAAGTATATTTTTAATTTATTTCACAATAGTTACCTATCAGATATAATTCAATAATAGTTTATAAAAAAAAAATCACATACGTGTTTAAATACCAAAAGTATAAGCAGTTCCTCTGGTACAGGAATTTCGTAGTTAATTGACAAAATGTCATTACTTATTAGTAAAGATATCAGGAATTTGTTTTTTTTGTGTTTTTTTTCTGCAATCCAATTTATATCAAATATACACAATATATATTTATATGTTATGAGTCTTTAATCCAAACATATACAGTACACGAAAGTGCACTTGCTAATAAAACACGTAAAAAAAATAAGATAAACTAGACAAAGTTGCTAACACACAACTTACTATTTCTTTGATTGTTTTAGATTTGAACGCAACAAAGATTGATAAGTAGATTATTTTAATAGTCTATTATAATACAGAAAATGAAACATTATTTGTTGCAAACTTATTAGTTAGTTTCTTTGAGTACTGCTTATGAAACATTGGTATACCCCATTATGTGATTCACATATCAATATCGGATGTGCCCTCCATATATAACTGACAAGCATCTCTGTCTCAAGGAATTGATGTAATTGAGAAAAAAAAATTGTGGAACATTGTTCCACTTATTCAAAATGTCACTTTGTAGTTACAAAATGTTTTGCTGCGCAGAAAGTTGACAAATTCGTCTATCAACCTCGTCCTACAAATTTCCAATTGTGTTAAGGGGGATGTGCGGCCATCTTTTAAATTTGAAATGAAAAATGAAAACATTTCTTGAACTGGCTTCCTTCTGTCCAAATCTTAGTAAAACAGTTGTCAAAAGTTACAAAAGCAATAAATATGACGTTCAACATGTTGTTTTGTATCACATTACGCATACAAGGACAGAACAATGCACTTTTCAATCATTTTGAACTGCACATCTACAGACTTGAATTCAAGATTTAAACATATAAAAAATATGAAAGGATCTTATTTAGGATAAAGCGAAGTTCTTTAAAGTCTCCGGTAAAATTCTTATAAAATCTTTGCAAAATGTTACGGTTATAACGAATTCGTTCGGAAGTAACGCATATACGGATATAGCAAAATGCTTTTGAGTCCCATAGAGGTCAATAATAATAAAATTTAACACTTTTATAGCGGATTTCTTTACGAATGAAGAAGTTCGGACTACCATTAACATAATAGTTTGAATAAATTTATTTTCATTTTCTTCACAATCTGATTTTTAAAGGTAACTTAAATAAGGAAATAGTCTGATGAAAGAAAAAATGAGTATAGTGAATTTGCTATAGTTATTATTACGAATTCGTTATATGGATATAAGGTATTACGGATATAACGAAGTAAATCCATTGCTCTCTATGACTTCACTATGACCGATTTTTACTGTATAGAGTAGATAAAATGTTAGCCTTTGAATAATATAATATTTTATTCCAAAAATTTGTTAAACAAAGTAGTATATTATCAATATACAAATTAGATAATTCGCTTTTGCATGAGCATTTTTTTAGCCTTGGGAATACCCTGTCACGTGATACTGCTAAAAATACATGAACCAGGATAAAATACAAAAAATGCAAAGTGCAAAGGCTTTACATAAATAAATATAATTTTTTCTGTTTCTAACTTAAAAATGAACATCAAAAATTCCAAAAAAGTATTGGGAGGTTAAATATTCAAGTAAGATCAATCATAAAATCCAGCGTAAACAGTGTATGAACAGCAATTTGCAGGTTCCCACAATTAACGCTTATTTATGTGAAATGCGTAGCGATTTCATACAGCTCCAAGCACTTTTTAATATAATGGAGATATATGGTAAGATAAATGGTAAAACATGTATATTTTCAATACATTTGATCAATTGTATGCCCTTGCACTACTGCATTTCATTTGAACCATTTCACTTTCGGCGTCATTTGCATGAACTTCAAACAAAACACTGACTAAGATCATGATTTGCATTTTCATTCATTCGTGTTTCATAATGGTTAATGTTACTCTGCTGGAAGAACTTTTAATATAAAATAAGTTTTACTTGTAATTATAATTAATATTTCTGTAATAATTAAAGAAAGCAAGAAAAAGCAATATCTATTAAGAATTTATTATAATAATAATGAACTTGACAGATACTATAGAGATTCCTTTTCTGTGACAAACTGTTCAGCAAGACTGGTGTTTTCTGGTTGTTGGTATTATTCAGTCATGATGTGCAATTTATGAAAATCATTCTTCATGATCATTCTTCTTCCACACTACATGTTCTTCTCTTCTGCCTTCCAGTATTAGGAGGCAGTCCAGTTGATAAGAAAACCAATTCCTGAAAAGATGAATATATATCAAATTCAAAATTTATTTCAATAGATATCAATTAAAATTATAATGATAGGTTACATTAGTAATATAATTTTAAAAATCAACCAAATACATGAAGTTAGTGAGTAAAAGAAAATATTATAAAGTTTCTACTTTTTATCAACACCCCAAAAAGTCTTTCCTGTGGACCATTTACTGATTTAAAAAACCTGAAAATGAATTTATTATGTGTCATAATTAGAAAACTATTGTGCTAAAGATAACATAAAATGAAAAAAAATGACAATAACAAACCGTGAACCACCTCAAAAATCCATTAAACGAAATACCAATTCAAAGCAGAGCAACACGGACCTCTAAATAGATAGAGGTAGGATAAGATGCCTAGGAGGAGTAAGCATCCTCTGCCGACCGGTCACAAAATTGAAAATTACTCTAAAATAGTGCATGCTAACGTCAGTTTTAATTTCACTGATATTACAAAAGGCCAAATCAAATATTTATTCTTTAAAATGTGTGGAAATTCAGTTTAAACAACAATTTAATTTTGTCTATTCATACATGTATCTACATAAAAAAAGGCGAAATCAAAAATACATTTTGATTCACATAAACAACAATAAAAGCATGTTTATATTAAATCCAGATCATAACTGTAATCTTTGTTGTGCTAGCACATGCATGCAGTGTTTGGAATTAACATTGTTAACATTTTCTTTGAACATGGAGGAAATGCGAGCTTATATTATCGCGCTACGCGAGACCAGTAAAAAAGCTACACTATGCATCAATACTCTTTAAGATAGAAATTATTGAAACGCAGACCATTTACTTTGCTTGATCGAGTCACCAAACTGATGTTTAAACACAATATTACAAGAAAAACAAATGTAAACAAGTAAACAAAATCCAATCCGAAGAATTTCGCTTCGTTTCTATTTCATCCCACAGTATTAGAACATAAAACAATATCTTTGGGAAGTACAAATAAATTCTACCTTGCTCAGTTGAATCCTCTGCCGATTTCCGTCCAGGCTGGTTATAAATGAGTTAAATTCCCAGATATATCACTTAAGTCCACATGTTTATTTTGATCACAGCTGCAAGCGCCGATGTGACGTAGTCAACATCGACACGTCATCAGACGACTTAGGACTTTCATTATTTCACAAGATATAAAGAATAGTTGATATTTGTTTTCAGTACACCATTCTTTAAACAATCACACCCAATAAATAATAATATACACTTTAGTAGATTAATTGTGCTAATTACCGAAATACAATATCTTGGAAAATCTCATGAATAAGGGGCGGGGCTTATGCATTTTTTTTTTCAAATCACACGTGGTAGGATTCTAATACTTTCCTTAACATGGCTGAGAAGTCATTAGTGTCTACTCAAACAACTATTTGTTGAGAAAAAGGCCAAAAGCTTGCTTATTCATTTTGTAACTTTGTCTAAAAAGAGGGTACCCCATTGTTAAAATGAGTCTCAAAAACCATCAATTTGCACGAGATATTTTTGTCTGTGTCTATGGAGGTACAATAGAGTTATATTTTCATTAAAAAATATATGTGTATGTACTTTCTTTAAGGCAAATAATATTTTGGACCCCTATCCCACTTCTTAAAAGAATTTAATTTCATTTATATTCATATAACTAAAACAAAACAACTCAACTGGTATAGAGATGTCTGTCACATTCAGTCCAGATTGTTTTGAACTGACATTTATTTATTTTTTGTCGATGAAAATATAAGGTCAATGTGCCTTAATAGAGACGGGAGTTCTAAGGAAAGCCTGGAATTTTCTTGCTCTAAAAATAGATACCATGCCGAATAATAAACTAGGGTACCCTATTTGGAGGCAAAGTTTCTACATTTATGTGCAAAATTCAACTTTTTTTTAACATATGGTTGTAGAGAGAACACCAATGAACCCCCTTCATATTTTTTCAGATCTTTAAATCTTCAAAATAAGTCTGTAGAACAGTTCGACAGCTGTTTTTAGTGATTAAAAAGGCATTGTCATGTACTTGTATGCATTATTTGCATACAAAACAACATGTAGAATCTCATATTCATTGCTTTTATATCTTTTGGCAACAGTTTTGGTCAGTATCGGGCAGAAACAAGCCAGTACAAGAAATGTTACATTCTTTTGCTCAAATGTAAAAGATGGCCGCACATCCCTCTAAAGTGCTACAAGGCGGCCAGTCTAAAACCCTGATGTTGTTCCTCTGCAGCATCTCTCTTGTCGTCCTTGCAGTATGACACAGAACATTATCCTGCATAAACACCATTCCACAATTGGCTTGTACATGTAGTATCACCCAAGGCCGGATGATCACATCATGATATCTTTAAGCATTCAGATTTTGATTTACGACTACTTCCAGAGTCTTTGTGTGCAAAGAAATTCCCATCCAAATCATCAAAGAACCTTCTCCAAACTGCTCCTTTTCTTTGACACATGGTGCACTGTACCTTACACCTCTCCTGCGATTAACTCTCAATCTTCCATCCGAACGCCGTAAATTGAACCTGTGCCTGATCAGTAATAAGACATTTGCCCAATCAACCCAAGTAAATCTTAGATGTCGTCTTGCCTACTGCATGCAGACCTGCCGATGTCTTTGAGTCGATATAATACCAACAAATTGACGTCTTGCCCGCAAACCAAACTCTCTATGCTGATTTTGCATTTTTTGCGCCCTTATGTTGCGTTGATGGTTACCAATGATCATTCTTGATGTTGAAACGGCTGTCCTGCCTCTGTCTCTCAGGTGATATAATGCGATGTGTCTGTCTTGTCGCGTGGTAGTTATGCGGCGCTTTGGAATTCTTGCTCGGCCCCTCAAACTTCCGGTGTGTACAAATTTCTTGTACAACCTTGCAATTGACGTGTGGTGCCTATAAACACTGTGGCTACCTAAAAAAAGACATTGTTTATATAAGATAAGCATGCTGCATCATGTTTTAGCCAATATCACCAGTAATTGTTAAATTAATAACATTTTTCTAACCTCTCTAAAGGAGCACTCTGCAGAGACCATACCACCTGCTCTTCCACGCTCCTTTGGGTCAAACGCGGCATATCCCGTCGGGTTTTTTGTACGTTTTTAGTAACGCATGCATCGATAATAAGAACACAAAAAAGAAAGTAAAGATTTTTTTTTTTTAAAGTGTGATCACAATATGAGCATTTCTAACGAACAGTTAAGCTTCGGTCTTATCCATTTGGGCATTTAAATGTTTTCTTATAACTAATGTCACCTATTTAAAAAAAAATTTCGATGTAAATATTTGATAGGGTGCGTTAGCAATTTTGTCTAGATTTTTTATATATAATTATATACAACTCTTTCTTAGGTCTTTCAACCTTTCAGGTGAAAGACCTCTTGTTAGGTCTTTCCACCTTTCAGGTGAAAGACCTTTTGTATTTCTTATGTTTTTTATTATTATTTTGTTTTTCTCTTTTCTTTCCAGGGACAGCCTTTTTTGTTTCTAGAGATATTGAAACAAGTCTTTCTTTATGTTATTGACCATTAAAAGTTAAGTTACCAAATGACCCTTTGCGAGATAACTCCCAGAACTTACAAAGTCATTGCCCTTTGTGATTGTTATCGCTACTCCTCTAAAACTATAAGAGATAGACACTTGGAACTTTTACCAATGTCTTCATTACACTTAGAGGGTTCTTCAATCTATTCATACCGAAAGGATCTGATGCCCCCTTCTACTAGTTATTGCCCCTGAAAGTATTTACACTTCCATAAAATCACTTCCAACTTTTTTATTATTTGTCATAGAGACTTCGGACCACTCGGGATGGAAGCGTCTACCTTGGTCAAACAAAATTACATAAAGGTCAAAGGTCATTTCGAAATGAATTAATTAACGAGTTTTTAGATCTCTTTTGTTTAGTGAGGTAGAGAAAAACTTTTTCATGGATGTAGTAGGACATCTTAAGACATTTTAAAAAATAGCCCCTTGGCTCCTTCCTTTAAAAAGCTGTAGAGTTATTGCCCCTATTGTACAAAATGCTTGTTATCGCTACTCCTCATTAACCGTAAGAGATAGAGACTTGAAATTTGTACCAATGTCTTCAGTACTCTTAGAGGGTTCTTCAATCTATTCATACCGAAAGGATCTGAGACCCCCTTCTAGTTGGTATTGCCACTGAAAGTATTTACATTTTCATAAAATCACTTCCAACCTTTTTATTACTTATCATAGAGACTTTTGATCACTTGTGATGGAAGCGTCTACCTTGGCCGGACAAAATGACATAAAGGTCAAAGGTCAATTTCATTTGGAAATCTCTAAATTAATGAGTTTTTAGATCTGTTTTGTTTAGGGTGCTAGAGAAAAACTTTTTCATGGATGTAGTAGGACATCATAAGACACTTCAAAATATAACCCATTGACCCTTACCATGTAACAATTATAGAGTTATTGCCCCTATTGTACAAAATGCTTTTTATCGCTACTCCTCATCAACCGTTAGAGATAGAGACTTGAAACATTTACTGATGTATTCCGTACACTTAGACACTCCTTCAATTTATTCATACCGAAGGGTCCAAAGTCCTTTGTGAGCAGTTATTGCCCCTGAAAGTTTCAAACATTTAGTAAAAACACAAATAATTTTTTAATCAATAATCATAGAAACATCGGACCACTTGGTATTGAAGCGTCTACCTTGTCAGATCAAAATGACATAAAGGTCAAAGGTCAAGGTCAAGCAATAAAAATTGCAAACCTAATCGTTTGACACTTTTTTATGAAGTAACGCAGAAAAAAATACTTTATTATATTAAAGCAATCTTATTTCAAACATAAAAAACAATAATGTGAAAAGACCTCTAATTGTTCGAAAACAATTAGTCTACTATTTTTCTTTATGTTTTTTATTAGGTCTTTCCACCTTTCAGGTGAAAGACCTCTTGCTTTCTTTATTCTTTTTTAAGGTCGTTCCACCTTTCAGGTGAAAGACCTTTTGCATTTCTTATGTTTTTTATTATTTTTTTTTCTTCTCTTGTTTTCCAGGGACAACTATTTTATTTCTAGAGATATTGAAACAATTTTTTCTTTATGTCATTTACCATTAAAAGTTATGGTACCAAATGACCCTTTGCTTGATAACTCCCAGAACATACAAAGTTATTGCCCTTGTGTACTAAAAGCATGTTATCGCTACTCTTCTGAAACCAAAAGAGATAGAGACTTGAAACTTTTACCAATGTCTTAAGTACACTTATAGGGTTCTTCAATCTATTCATACCTGAGGGATATGAGGCCCCCTACTAGTAGTTATTGCCCCTGAACGTATTTGCATTTCTATAAAATCATTTTCAACTTTTTTATTATTTGTTATAGAGACTTTGGACCAATTGGGATGGAAGCGTCTACCTTAACCGAACAAAATGACATAAAGGTAAAAGGTCAAGGTCATTTGGAAATATGTTCATTAATGAGTTTTTATATCTCTTTTGTTTAGGGTGGTAGGGAAAATCTTTTTCATCGATGTAGTAGGAGATCCTAAGACATTGTGAAATATAGCCCCTTGGCTCCTACCTTTAAACAATTATAGAGTTATTGCCCCTATTGTTCGGAATTGTTGTTATCGCTACTCCTTTGAAACCATAAGAGATAGAGACTTGAAACTTTTACCAATGTCTTCAGGACACTTAGAGGGTTCTTCAATCTATTCATACCGTAATGATCAGAGGCTCCCTTCTAGTAGATATTGCTCCTGAATGTATTTAAATGTTTAAAAAATCACTTCCAACTTTTTTATTATTTGTCATAGAGACTTCGGTCCACTTGGGGTGGAAGCGTCTGCCTTGGTCGAACAAAACGACATAAAGGTCAAAGGTCAAGGTCATTTGAAAATCTGTTAATTAATGAGTTTTTATATCTCTTTTGTTTAGGATGGTACAGAAAAACTTTTCAAGGATGTTGTAGGACTTCTTGAGACATTTCAAAATATAACCCTTCAGCCCCTTCCTAAAAACAATTATAGAGTTATTGCCCCTATTGTACAAAAACTTATTATCACCATTTCTCATAAACCGTTAGAGATAGAGACTTGAAACGTTTACTAATATATTTAGTACTCTTAAATGGTTCTTCAGTTTATTAAACTGAAAGGGCCTGAGTACTCCTTTTAGCAGTTATCACCCCTGAAAGTCTCTAAACTTTGTTAAAAACACTTACAACTTTTGAACCTTACATAGTAGGGTCATCAAACCTCTTTAAACTAAATAAAGACCTTTACCAGTCAATGT
Organism: Magallana hongkongensis; assembly: GCA_015776775.1. Classification (NCBI taxonomy): domain Eukaryota; kingdom Metazoa; phylum Mollusca; class Bivalvia; order Ostreida; family Ostreidae; genus Magallana; species Magallana hongkongensis. The sequence continues at coordinate 91,344 of VIAA01000096.1, forward strand.
GACATCAAGGTCAAAAGTAAAGGTCAAACCAAAAAAATCCCATATTTAAGTTTTTGATCATTTTTAATAAAGTTACGCAGAGAAAATGTTTTATTTATTATATTGCAGCAAAACATAACAAAATAATGAGGTGGAAAGACCTCTAATTGTTTGAAAACAATTAGTATACTAGTTTATTTTTTATTCTTCTTTTTTTTCTATTTAGCTCGGCGTGACTTTTTTATTATTAGAGTTATCCAAACAATTTAAACTTTATGTAATTGCTCATTAAAAATTATGGTACCAATTGACCCTGTGTCAAAGACTTCCCAGAACTTACACAGTTATTGCCCTTTAAGAAGGAAATGCTTGTTATCGCTACTCCTCTGAAACCATAAGAGATAGAGATTTGGAACTGTTACCAATGTCTTCATAACACTTAGAGGGTTCTTCAATCTATTCATACCAAAAGGATCTGAGGCCCCCTTCTACTAGTTATTGCCCCTGAAATTAATTAAATTTTCATAAAATCACTTCCAACTTCTTTATTATTTAACATAAAGACTTCAGACCACTTGGAATGGAAGCGTCTACCTTTGCCGAACAAAATGACATTAAGGTCAAAGGTCAAGGTCATTTGGAAATATGTTAATTAATGAGTTTTTATATCTCTTTTGTTAAAGATGATAGAGAAAAAACTGTTTTATGGATTTAGTAAGACATCTTAAGACAATTTAAAACTTGATGCTGTCATTAGACAGTAATACCCGCACCATGTGTTTGCCACTAAATAACACTGTTTTGTACCAGTTTAATTAAAAATGAAGGCTATATGCAAGCTCCGGTAATACAATTAAAATTTATAATTTGACAGTAATACCCGCACCATGTGTTTGCCACTAAATAACACTGTTTTGTACCAGTTTAATTAAAAATGAAGGCTATATGCAAGCTCCGGTAATACAATTAAAATTTATAATTTTCACAACTGAAGGATGAGATCCCTTCCCATATGATAATACACATCGTGACATGAGCAGCACTTTATGTGCAATTTGGGGTAGAACTGTTTGCAGTGAATTTTCAGTTAATCAATAATCTTAACATTTTATGTCATAGAAAGCAGAATGGTCTACATAATTATTAGAAACCAAATTAAAAATTCAAGTATGCCCCCTCCACGTGGCGGTTGCCGGTTTTAGATTTGCTTCTGTGTTCCTACATGAACATCATCGTGTTCACAGATTTAGAGAAGGGGTGGGAGTGAGGGGTACAGACCCCCCCCCCCTCCCCATGAAAATTCATTTATACAGCTGTATCAATTGTAAAATTACCAAAAGTACACCTTGGACCCCAATGCTCTTACAGACATTTAAACGCTCAAACCCATTGCGCTTCAATGTTAGGTAACATTATTTAGGGGTAAATATCTAATTAATATTTAATATACTTTATTGTTTATCTCAATAGAAAGTATACATGTACATCACAATATGCAGGTGTCCTGCACCACCTTAAAGCTGTTATTTACCATATAAAATAGTGCAAGTGGATTTGAAGAATAGGTCATAAAAATACATGCATGTTACAAATGAATGATCTTTGTCTGAAGTTACGTACACAACACAGGTCTGCATGTCTCATTAGCGTGTACTAGTTTTACCCAGCTCTTCGATTAGATGGGTTCACGTGTATATATACATTGGTGTTGCTAAAACGCGGAACGGAAACCGGAACGGAAGGGAAAACGGAAAATCTTATCTACTGTTATTTACCTCATAGATTTGTTAATCATGCTAAAACGATATACTTTATGTAGCTTTTTAATTTTTTTTGAAAGATTAGCAATATTAGATTATTCATTCAAGAATATTTATCTCCTCAAAATTAATAGTACATGCATCGACCACTGATTTGAACATAATTTATTGTGTAAGTAACACAAAAGGATTGACCACTATATTCTGTCCCAAAATATCCTTGATTCATTTTTTTGCTGTATATTTATATATACCTCAGGGTTCAAGCAATTCTCTTTTAGAAGCATTAAACATTCTCATTATTCTTTCTTTAAAACGTCCTCTCTAGCTTATTAGCTGGTATAAATACACGGCTAAAAGTAAAGAAGTCTACGGGGTTTTGCATTTCAACAGACCCGGATAATAGTGTTGAAAAATTGTACAAGGTCTTCTGAGTGACTTCCAAATGGAGAAAAGATGTCAACATTTTCCATTATAAATCGTCCAAATGTGCTGCATGAATATTTTGGGATCGACAGACTATAGTCCCAATATATAATCGGAAAATCAAACCAGGCAACGTCTAGAGCTCTCTATTCGGATCATATGTATATAGCTGCTGGAATAAACAACTGCTTAGTAATGCAAACGTAAACAAAATTGCAATGCTAAAAATACTAGTTTCACAAATTACCGGGTATTTTAATGTTTACTGTATTTTAATTTTTAATGTCGTCAGTCCTATGGTTTTTTTTCTTCCATCTCAATGATACTGTATTGTCTGTATCATAAAAGATCGTCTAGAACACCGAAAATTCAATTTTGATGTAAGTATATTCATGTACATCATATTTGAAATATAAAAATACTCAAAACACGCATAAAACGCTTTCAATAACTGCGTACGTTACGTTAGTTATAGCTAATTTGCTCGTTTAATCATGTTAATGTTTCACAATTCGTATACATTTAATTTTTCCGTTTCCGTACTCAACTAAAGCCGACTGAATACAACGCTATAATTGATAGACATTCATATGAATATTAATAAGATAACAACATGTTGATAATCATTCATTAGATATAAATAAAAGATACAAAGTAAATCGTTTCTGGCCAGTCTATACCCTTTTTAAGCGATAAACGTGATGATATTTTCAATTCCGTTCCGCTTTCCGTTCCGCGTTTTAGCAACACCCATACATGCATGTCTGTGTTTTCCTTATGCAGAATAGGATTAGTTAAGATCAGCTAAAGGAATTCATTATTGTGTTTAATTGGATTATCGTTATGATGTTGACCGATATAAGAAAGCATAATACATGTAGTAGTAGCAATAGCACAATATAATGAGATGCCAGCATACATATATATAAGTTCTACTTTCACTTTCTAAATGTGATCTCCCTTTGAAAGCATACTGTATCATCATCTTTGAATATTTCAATAAGCTTATCATCGTTAACTATCCTATCGCATTTGTAAAGTTTCTGTCATTTTAGTTGCAAAAGTTATTTTTTTTCATTTGTCAGACAGCATGCACTATTGAGTTGACCCCATATTGACCCTGTATAAACAATTTCTTATTAAATTTGTGTATTACATGTAAGTAGGTGTAGACACTTATCATTTTCATATGAGTTATAATAGGAAGGAAGGAGTATTTCTTTCTTAATGTATTAAAATGCATCAAATACAAATAAGGTCATGACCTTATGGGACTGTTCTGACCCCACAAAACAGGAAAATACAAAATATCTTCTAATATTAATGTCATAATGATGCATCAAATGGTGTAAAGTACATTAATGACCCCCAGGTGTTGTCTTTAACCCCCCCCCCCCCCCCCCCCCCCCCCGCCTTTATGAAATAGGAAATGATATGATACACTGTATATTTTGTTAACTTCTGAGATCTGAGATCCTTATCCCTAAACCATATAATTTAGTTTTGCTCTTTGTGTCATTGCGCGTAAAATTGTATGTAGATTATGCCCCCTTGGAGACACCCTGACATTTTAGAACTAGAAATAATAATGTATTTTATCTTATTCATATGTTATACAGTAGTGTTTGATCCATGTGGGTAAATCCTAGCCTAATGATGTCACTGCTTTGTTTAGGAGACTTTACAATTGCCCCAAATAGGCGAATACCGGTACACATGGAAGTGATGCATATAACATTTTGTTTATAAATCTTAAAAATTGAATTAAGCAATTTCCAAAATGTTAATGTGAATCACGAGAGAAAAAGCAATCAAGAAATGATTTAAAATTTGCTACTGTACAAATGTAAGAATGTATTAAGAAGACTGAATCTTTATAACCAGGTTAGATTGGGGGGGGGGGTGAATGTGGAGTATAAACATTTATAATTTGAATCATTTATTGTTATTAATTTTAACTTGTCAATGAATACAACTTATTGATCCCAAGGCAGAAATATGACCTCTGATCATATCTCAATAGATCATTTGTCAATTATGCAAGGTGTAATATAATTTTTTTTAAGAAAAACATTTTTACCCGTTTATAAAAGTTTCTGTCATTTTAGTTGCAAAAGTTATTTTTTTTCATTTGTCAGAGAGCATGCACTATTGAGTTGACCCCATATTGATCCTGTATAAACAATTTCTTATTAAATTTGTGTATTACATGTGAGTAGGTGTAGACACTTATCATTTTTATATGAGCTATAATAGGAAGGAAGGAGTATTTCTTTCTTAATGTATTAAAATGCATCAAATACAAATAAGGTCATGACCTTATGGGACTGTTCTGACCCCACGAAACAGGAAAATACAAAATATCTTCTAATATTAATGTCATAATGATGCATCAAATGGTGTAAAGTACATTAATGACCCCCAGGTGTTGTCTTTAACCCCCCCCCCCCGCCTTTATGAAATAGGAAATGATATGATACACTGTATATTTTGTTAACTTCTGAGATCTGAGATCCTTATCCCTAAACCATATAATTTAGTTTTGCTCTTTGTGTCATTGCGCGTAAAATTGTATGTAGATTATGCCCCCTTGGAGACACCCTGACATTTTAGAACTAGAAATAATAATGTATTTTATCTTATTCATATGTTATACAGTAGTGTTTGATCCATGTGGGTAAATCCTAGCCTAATGATGTCACTGCTTTGTTTAGGAGACTTTACAATTGCCCATAATAGGCGAATACCGGTACACATGGAAGTGATGCATATAACATTTTGTTTATAAATCTTAAAAATTGAATTAAGTAATTTCTTAAATGTTAATGTGAATCACGAGAGAAAAAGCAATCAAGAAATGATTTAAAATTTGCTACTGTACACATGTAAGAATGTATTAAGAAGACTGAATCTTAATAACCAGGTTATATGGATGGGGGGGGGGTGAATGTGGAGTATAAACATCTATAATTTGAATCATTTATTGTTATTAATTTTAACTTGTCAATAATTACTACTTATTGATCCCAAGGCAGAAATATGACCTCTGATCATATCTCAATAGATCATTTGTCAATTATGCAAGGTGTAATATAATTTTTTTTAAGAATAACATTTACCAGTTTATTAAAGTTTTTAGACACCCAAATTATATTTTGATTTCAATAGATCATTGAACATTAAGGGGGGGGGGGACAGTTTATATTTGAGTTTGTTTGGGAACAGGGGTTCCAAGTCATATACTAGTATTTGACAATTTTTCAATGTAATTTAAAATAAGACTAAGCCATACTACAGTCATGAACATGAATAGTATAAAACAAAACACAAACTAATACATGTACATGTATATATACATAGGAAGTATTACAAAACAGATGATTGATCTATATCTGGGTTCTTAAATTGAATCATATATCATGTACATATTATATTATTGTGTCTTTGTTCAAGGCATTTAAGATGGTATATAGGTCATGATCCCAAGTGCTCTTCCTGAAATTATTAAATATCATAAAAACCATTGAGATCCCCACCTTAATCCAAAGATATTATTCCTCCTTAGGTCATGCAGGGGCATCAGATCATTATGGCATGTAAGTCATGACCCTAAGGGGTCATCCTGACCCCCTTAGAATCAGAAATTGTCAATTATCTTTAAATTATTGATGTTTGATGATCCTATCTCTATTTAATCTTTATTATTAAGTCTCCCGAATGAAATTTGGAGACTTATTGATTTTGTACGGTTCTTAATACAGTACAATTGTATTATTATTCTTCATCTTCTTTTTCTCAATCTTTCCTGCTCTGAACTTGTTTCTCAGAGATGGCTGAACAGAATTGTACAAAACTCTAGGATATGATAGGCCTGCATATCTAGTTGTGCACCCTGGTTTGATTTTTCTCATTTTGGGTTAGACAACCACTTTTCGGGGGAGGGGGTGTCAAAAGGGTGTGGGGTAACATTGAACCTTGTAGGAAGAATCGTAGACTCTATTATAAATGGTAACATGAAAACGGACAAAGATAATAATATAGGGTTTTCATAATCATATATTGGCTGTTACTGGCAATATATAGGGTTTATTAGATCTGACCTCTGGGGTCATCCCCACCCCCCAGGAATTTGAAATTACAATATATCTCAGAAACTGTTATAATCATGACCCCTAAACCATATATATTCATGTTTCTGATGTCAAGGGGCATCAAATGTTATGTAGGTCATGAGCCCTGTGGGTGGTCCTGACCCCCTCAAACAGCAAGTCCCTTAATATCTTCAAAACAGTTGTTTAGATTCCCACCCTTAAACCATTTATATTCTTGTTCCTTGTGTCAAGGGGCATCAAACGGTATATAGGTCATGGGCCCCGGGGGTGGTCATGACCCCCCTTGAACAGGAAGTGCACGAATATCTCGAAAACGATTGAGATCCCAACCTCTTAACCATAAATATATATTCTTGATCCTTAAAGGGCATCAAAAGATATATACCGGTAGATAATGGGCCTCAGGGTTAAATTTAATTTTTCAAAACTGTAATGCACATCTATGGAACAGTTCCTATCATATCGCAAGATATGATGTGTCTATCCATTAAATCATAAAAGGAGTTCTAGGATCTATGTTTTTTTGAAGTGATAAACGTCAATTTTCTGCTGATGAAATTTAAATTTTGAAAACCTTACTGCACATCTATAGAACAGTCCCTATCATACCCCAAGATATGATTGTCTATCCATTAAATTCTAAGAGGAGCTCTTGGATCAATGTTTGTTTTTTTTTTAGTGATAAACGTCAATTTTCTGCTACTATTTGACTCCCTGGATGAAATTAAAATTTTTAAAACCTTATTGCACATCTATAGGACAGCCCCAATTATATCCCAAGAGATGACGTAGCTACTCCAAAAGTTGTAAGAGGAGTTCTGAAAATCATATTTTTTTTGCCAAAAAACGTCATTTTTTGTTGCCCACTGATCCCCTTAATAAAAAAAAAATTCTGGAACCTGATCACGCCTCAATATGACACCCCCAATTATATTCTAGAAGATCATTTGGCTACTGCCAAAAAAAATGACGTTTTTGAAACCAGCTTTTTTGTAAAAAAAAAAGAAAACGTCATTTTTTAGCCATTAAATGACCCCCAGGACAAAATTGAAAATTCCGAAACCTTATTGCGCATCTATAGGATACCCTAAAACATATTCCAAAAGATGATTTGTCTACTGTTGAAAATGTAGGAGGAGTTCGAGGAAGAAGGTTTTTTGTGAAAAAACGTTATTTTTTACCAATTATTTGACCCCCAGGAATAACAGAGAATTTTTGAAACCTTTTTACAAAACAACATGATACCCCAAATCAAACTCCAAGAGTTCAGTTTGCTGGTTTATAAGATGTAGGAGCAGATTGAGAAAGTAAAATGTGACAGACGGACGGACGGACGGACAGACGGACGGACAGACGGACGGACGGAACAGGGTAACAACAATATACCCGAACTTTCTTTAGAAAGTGCGGGTATAATAAAGCCCATTGGCTCATACTTTTGAATAATTACAGAGTTATAGCCCCTATTGTACGATATGCTTGTTATCGCTACTCCTCTGAAACCATAAGAGATAGAGATTTGGAACTTTTACTATTGTCTTCAGTACACTTGGAGGGTTCTTCAATCTATTCATACCGAAAGGATCTGAGGCCCCCTTCTACTAGTTATTGCCCCTGAAATTAATTAAATTTTCATAAAATCACTTCCAACATTCTAGCAGTTATTGCCACTGAACGTTTTTAAATTTCTATAAAATCATTTCCAACTTTTTTATTTTTAGTCAGACAGACTTCGGACCGCTTGGAAAAGAAGCATCTACTTTGGCCGAACAAAATGACATAAAGGTCAGAGGTCAACGTCATTTGGAAGCCCGTTAATTAATGAATTTTCATATCATTTGAATTACAGAATTATAGTAAGGGTTTCAATAGCTTGCTGGATTGCGCAATAAGGTATTCAATTGGGTCAGCCAGGTACATGTATCACATCAAGTCCTGTGGTTATTCAAGTGGAACTTGTTTTTACAGTCAACCCATTCATTTTGTACAAAGACAGCTAGCCTCTAGAGCACTCTCTTCTATTGTTAGTTAAATATATTTCTATAGTATTGGCTTGATAATAGTAAAAAATCTCTTTAAAAACCATTTATCAATTAATTGCTTCGTGGTTTTCCCATTTTATAGTACAACATGTATCATACAGTACAGGCAACGCGGATCCCGTGTTTCCCGCGCCCCGTCACGGTATAAACACATCGAGGTGATCGGCCAGGTGAGACAGGTATACCGCGTTCCCATCACGGTAAACTCATCATCTACCTGTCCCCGCCACGGTAAAATTATCGATGGAAAAGTATCGTATACAAACGGGAGTTATCTCCCCGAATGACAAATAAATTGAATGTTTCTTAATATTTAATGACGATATTTAACCAGATTTTGACAGAGATTATATCGAAATACTTGGAGTCTGTTTTACTATTTTTTTTTTTATTTCTTAGCTATTAAATAAATTATAAAAGTATTTAATTTAATACTCGTGCAGCAATTGTAAATGAAATATTTTCGAATCCATTATCATATTTTAAGAAGGTCGCTAAATTAAAAATTATCATGAAATGATTTTAATTGCCAATAAAATTATAAGTATGTACGCAGTGTGATTGTGTTTTTTTAACAATTAATTGGTCCGCCTAAATTTGTATTGTTTGTTTTGAAGTCCATGCGTGTCAACTAATGATGAGCAAGTGATTAAAAATGAGGGCTTCCTATAAAATTACCAACCCGGTATTTTTAGCATGTTCCGTTCATTTCTTACAAGGTCTTCTACGTGTAAAGAACATTTTTAGTGAATTCACGTTTAAGTGAATTTGTGTTGCGTTACTTTAGATACATATATGGCTCGTCGTTTGTCATAGCGCGAGGATTCCCACTTTCTAGTGCGTTACGTTTGCGACGACAATCTTTAAGTGGGAAGCCGTGTGTTCTTCAAGACTCAGTCTGACTGAGAGAGTAAGGAGCCTTAGAGATACCCAGAGTTGCATAAAATTATGTAATCGAAAGATATTGTGGGTATCCCATGTCATGGTGTCGTGATGGTGTACCAGCTACCCGCCGTGACGGAGGTTAGCGTTCGCTTGCGACCGAGCCCCCCTCTTTCTCTCTCTCTCTCTCTCTTCACATAATAACTAGATAAAAAATTTTGAGAAGGAAATGTTGTTAAACCGTTCTTATGTTCTTACACATTTGAAGAAATTAAGAACATGTTTTGAAAGTTTTGCATTTCTTGCCGATAAAAAACTTTTAAACATTTCAGTAAATGTATTGATATCATTTTATGTGGGCATGTACATGTAATCTTATTGAATATAAAGCTACTACAAATACAAACACAGTATATCATGCATCACGAACATTGTAAAAAAACTTAACTGTTAAACATACTTCTTATTTTCTTTATTAAGAATAAAACTTATAAAACGAAACTTTATCATGGAGGACACACGTGGTAGAGCTAGCGGGTTGATTTGATTGACAGGTGCAGCACGTGGACTCAAATCTGAAATTGTATGATGGATTCAATCACAGTGTACCATATTCTTTTATGAATACTAATTTTATGAATATTTAGTATTGGATATTAGTATATTTCACATAAGTGTACGTTAAATTACGCCTAAACGTCTCTCTCTCTCTCTCTCTCTCTCTCTCTCTCTCTCCCTCGTAAGGTGTTGTGCGATTAGACGAAGCCGTACGCGATATAGACTTTTTCTTTTGTCGTGAATAGGTGTGAAAACCCTCAAGGGCATGTCGTTTTCTACCCTGAGTTTGTTAATCACTACATGTATGCACAGAAAATGATCGTGACTTAAACTTTATATGTATACACAGGAAACGCATACTGATACACGTTATGATTCCATGTGCTTTAACGCAGCACCAACTTTATATATGAATGATAATTTTATTATTGAATGGAAAAATAGATTTCTTATTTGATTCCCGACATTTGTTCATTTCTCAATTTAAAACATACACAAGTCATGTATTGACAGTTTACGGCGCTAGGCGTGTCAACTTATAAATTGACAAGATAAAATTTCTCTGCATTGATACGAGTTCATCTTATGAAAATATTTAATTTTAAGATTGTTATAAAAACAGGATTATCAGCTTATAGAAATAATAACTGAAATAAGCACGTCAAATACAAAGATATGTGTTCTTATTTACACATCACAAAATTTAACAGCATAATAATCATGTTATGTTGTAATTCGAATGTAGTTTCCGATTTCATGAAATTCTATTTCATAAATATAATTTATTAATTTTATAATAATATGGACCACAATTTATATACAATGCAGCTGTTATGCTTAAATCTGAAGTCGCATTTTTGACGTGGATTTACGCGACCTGCATTGCCTGTAATGTACAGTACAGGTAAAGTAACAACAACAAGCAGCAGTAGGAATAACGGTAAATCACACCGTCGCGGTGTCTCACGGTCGCTATCCATACCGCGATCAAAAACCGCGATGGTGTATCGCGGGAACGATAAAAATACCGTGACGGTAACGCGGGCCAATACGGGATCCGCGTTGCCTGTACTGTAGGTATAATAATTTTTGGTATACCTTATTGAGCAATCGAGAACTATTAGCCTACTAGTTTTTATTTGTTTTCTACATTAAAACCATGCTACAAAAATATCGAAAATGGTGTTATTAATGTGTTGTAAATAAAGTGTTTCGTGTTACATGTAGGACTTGGTCACAAATTTGGGTTTGTGTCAGATTTCCCAAAGTTCTGTGAGGAAACATAAATGTGTACCGTCACGCAGAAAATCCTAAAGATAATGCTTTGTATTAACAGTAAACAAAACAAGACGCTCAGAATGTTACTTAAATCAAATAGGGTAGTATTGTTTTAACGCTGAAAGACACAACACTGTTAACTGTTAGAACAAATAGGTCAAAGGTGGTTTTCGATTTTTCTGTCTTTACAATGGGTGCTAAAATGTAACCTTGACAAAAACTGTATTTTTAGCAAAATAGTACATGGTTATTGTGATATTCAGTCTGCAGTGTAGTATTCGATTTGTTATAATGTTGATAAGCTTTGTCTGCGGGTACTTTTTACATGCAGTAAACAAACTTCAAAAACTTAGGTATATGTTATAATGCATTAAATAATGAAAGTGAGACAAACATTGCTTACTGTGACGCACATATTTATAGAAGCGTTTCTCACAATGGAAAAGAAAAATCAGATCTCCTTTTGTCATTAATTATCCTACCTTTACGTTCACGGCTATCCGATCCTGACTCATCTTTTCTGGTGTTTTCTGTTTCCAATAGATCCGTTTTGATGCTTCTTTTTTCATGTAGCATTCCTTCATGCAACAATATCGCTGGTTTTGTTCTGTCTGATCCAACATCTTTAATCAAAATAATGACATTAATTTAAAACCACTTGACAAATTAAAGGAATCAAAATCATTTGTTAAAAATGTATTGGTTTTCATTATATTTTCGTAAATTATATGTATTCATTTAGTGAATCAACAGACAATTTAAATGTTTATGTTTAGATCAAAAATGAATTTCTCTAAAATTTTGATTTTTATGTTGTCAAATAGAAAAAAAAAGAGATAAACGTTGTCATACAATTTTTTTTTGAAAGATTTGATAATAAGTAATAAGACGTTAGAATGTACATATTTACCCCTATGTTTGTGTTTTGTAAAACTTTTTGCAATGTTAAAATTGATATCATTAATATTTGCTTTTGTAAATATATCTTTCACATCATTTATTGTTAATACTACATTTAATGTTTTGGTCCTCTTCTAAAACCTCAAAACAATTTGGATGGACGTCAGCTATTACAGTAGACTCGATTTTTTGAAGGTCTTGGTAACTTGTTCCTTTTAATCTTTCAAGAAGGGTTGTTTTCCCTGCACCTCCGCAGCCCACTATGATGCCTCTTATATGTCGAATTGTGATCTCTTTGTCTTTGTCCATTTTCACTACAGTTTTTATTCCTTTTTCTAAAGTAATTATAAATTGTAGTAAATTTATGCATTTTTATCTGAATACAGTGTTGGACTGAACATTTTGATAAACGGTGCCTGGTATTTTCCGTTTGAACCAATTTTTCCTTTTGTCTAAAACATAGTATACTCAATTTCAATTTAACTTGGCATAACGTGATTTAAAACAAAACATCGCTTGAACAAATTAAAGGACTGAGCTAATTTTTAAAGTAAGTTTAAATTAAAATATTAATACCGCCACAGACGTGGAATTATTGCGCAATCAAAAAAAATTGTGTGAATCAATTTTCATGGACTGTAATTTTTTTAACAAATAAACTACATGTATAGATAATTTCGTAGATTGTATAATCTATTACTTATCAATTATTGATGATTCGTTGGTGGCGGTATCACACAAAAACAAAAAAGAAAAAATCCTGAATCAACACAATTTCAAATGATTCCTTAGAAAAAAAGATAAAATCTTTCTTTAAAAAACATTATTCCAATGACCATATCACAAGACTGTGTGGGTTATTGCATGGAAATTTGTTGATTTTTTACTCGTTGAAACAATTATGTCAACAATGACTTAGTTTCAACAAAAGGTAGTAACAAATTGGTTTTAATAAGAAAATAATAAGAAGACAGTTTTATAAAGAAATATAATTGTAATGGTTGTAAAATGAATTTTTAATTGTTATCTATAATATAGTATATAGAGAATTACTGAGTGTCCACAAACCAAACCGCACACAAATGCATTCATCGTAATACATTCTAAATTGAAGTCAGGATAGATAGCATCAAATATTTGTTTTTTAACAACAACGATCCTCATTAGCTTCAAAAGTCCCGGATCATTGGCAAGTTGAATTTTACTGTGAAACTGTAAACTCGTAAATATTTTTAGAAATATTTCAATATAATCTATGTCAGCATCATCTGATCAATTGACTTGTCAATATAAAACTACAAAGTTAATTAAATTCAATTTATGCAGGCATGTTAAGGCTTCCCAATTGATTTCACATCGAGGTATAGAAAGTCATTTGTCGGTACTTTATACGATATGATAACATAATCAACTTTGAAGTCACGATCAGCATTACTTTCGATAATTCTCAGGGTATGTATCTTAACATCATAAACATGAGTTATTGAACATTTATTAAACCGCCTGTTTCTTTACGTAGATGCTGTTATTAATATTAGTGATACTAAATTCAATAGTATCAATATTAAGTATAAAAAGCAGCAGCTTTGAATTTTCATATTATGTAAATGACTATTTTTAAACTAATGGTTTGGAGACTCTACCTGCTACGTGTAAACTAATAAATGCCAAAAATATTTTAATGCATGTAAAAGCAGCTTGGCGCAAGTTAAAGACCAATATCTTAGTGTGTTTTGCGTGAAGTAAGGAGAGAAAATATATACGTATCATTATGATTAATCATTAAAAATAGTATGGTTTTACAAATGGATGCAAAAAAATATAATAATAAAAAGTAAATGAATTTAAATTCAGAAATGATACTATACATCTTCATACTATACATTTTCATCATTCATAATAAATACTTTGAGTGTTTATTGATTTATGATTTTATGAGTACTATAAAACTAGTTTGATCTAAGGTACAATGTCGTTAAATAATTAAGATCTTAATTTAATATTGAATGCAGAGTTTTTCTTCTTTTAAAAGTCGTTGTAACATCAGTTCATAGTGTTGCCTGGAATGCTTGAGCATTTAAATAAAAGCAGGTTAGAATTTTTTCATATCTCTAAAGAAATGTCTTCATTCGTTAGCTTTTGGAAGATTTACTACCGCCATAACATTCTGAGGAATCAATGTGGGAGAAAACAATTGAATTTAAAAGTGTACAGAGGTTAAAGGGTTGGATGTTGCATATCCGTGTACGTTGTGTCAGCACTATATTTATAATGAACAAAGACATTAGTTAATTGTATCTTGTTTGTTATTATGAGAGCGTGAAATGGGAAACTATATCTACAGGGAACAGATGGTCGAATAAAAACAGGGCATTATTGGCCCGAGTAACTGACGCCAAAAAAAATCTGTTGAATGAATGTGCAGCTGGTCCAAATTTTCTATTCGAACACTCCTTGCCGGTAGAGCTCGCTTCGCTCGCTATAATATTTACTTTTGTACCAAATCATCTTACCGTCGCGTTCACAGGTGTCTGTTCCTGACTCGCCTTTGCTGGTTTCTGTTCGCAATGAATCCGTTTTTATGCTTATTTTTTCATCTGGCATTCCTTCAAGCAACAATATTTAGGTCTTTCCACCTTTCAGGTGAAAGACCTTTTGTATTTCTTATAATTTTTATTCTTTAGGCCTTTCCACTTTTCAGGTGAAAGACCTTTTGTATTTCTTATGTTTTTAGGTCTTTCTACCTTTCAGGTGAAAGACCTTTTGTATTTCTTATGTTTTTTATTTTTTTTCTTCTCTTTTTTTCCAGGGACAGCTTTTTTATTTCAAGAGATATTGAAACAATTTTTTCTTTATGTTATTGGCCATTAAAAGTTATGGTACCAAATGACCCTTTGCTTGATAACTCCCAGAACTTACCAAGTTATTGCCCTTGTGTACGAAAAGGTTGTTATCGCTACTCCTCTGAAACCATTAGAGATAGAGATTTGGAACTTTTACCAATGCCTTCAGTACACTTAGAGGGTTCTTCAATCTACTAACACCGAAAGGATCCGAGACCCCTTTCTATCAGTTATTGCCCCTGAAAGTATTTGAATTTCCATAAAATCCCTTCCAACTTTTTTTATTATTTATCATAGAGACTTCGGACCACTTGCGATGGAAGCGTCTTCCTTGGCCGAACAAAATGACATAAAAGTCAAAGGTCAAGGTAATCTGAAAATCTCTTAATTAATGAGTTTTTAGATCTCTTTTGTTTAGTGTAGTAAAGAAAAAATTTTCATGGATGTAATAGAACATCTTAAGACATTTTAAAATATATCCCCTTGGCTCCTTCTTTTAAATAGTTACAGAGTTATTGCCCCTTTTGTACGAAAAGCTTGTTATCGCTACTCCTCTGAAACCATAAGAGATAGAAACTTGGAACTTTTATCAATGTCTTTAGTACACTTAGAGGGTTTTTCAATCTATTCATACCGAAAGGATCTGAGCCCCCCTTCTAGTAGTTATTGCCCCTGAAAGTATTTACATTTCTATAAAATCACTTCCAACAATTTCATAACTTATCATACAGACTTCGGACCACTTGGGATGGAAGCGTCTACCTTGGATGAACAAAATGATATAAAGGTCAAAGGTCAAGGTCATTTGGAAATCTCTTAATTAATGAGTTTTCAGATGTATTTTGTTTAGGATGGTAGAGAAAATCTTTTTCATGGATGAAGTAGGACATCTTAAGACATTTCAAAATATAACCCTTTGACCCTTACCATGTAACAATTACAGAGTTATTGCCCCTATTGTACAAAATGCTTGTTATCGCTACTCCTAATTAACCGTTGGAGATAGAGACTTGAAACTTTTACTAATGTATTCAGTACACTTAGACGCTCCTTCAATCTATTCATACCGACAGGGTCCAAAGTCCCTTTCTAGCAGTTATTGCCCCTGAAAGTTTCGAACATTCAATAAAAAACACAAAAACTTTTGAATCAATAATCATAGATACATCAGACCACTTGGTATTGAAGCGTCTACCTTGTCCGATGAAAATGACATAAAGGTCAAAGGTCAAGGTTAAGCAATAAAAAATTGCAAACTTAATCGTTTGACACTTTTTTAATGATGTTACGCAGAAAAAATAATTTATTCTATTGAAGCAATCTTATTTCAAACATAAAAAATAATGAGGTGGAAAGACCTCTAATTGTTCGAGAACAATTAGTCTACTAGTTTATTATTATTATAATTATTTTTATTTTTCTTCTCTTTTTTCCAGGGACAGCTTTTTTATTTCAAGAGATATTGAAACAATTTTTTCTATATGTTATTGGCCATTAAAAGTTATGGTACCAAATGACCCTTGGCTCGATAACTCCCAGAACTTACAAAGTTATTGCCCTTGTGTACGAAAAGCTTGTTATCACTACTCCTCTGAAACCATAAGAGATATAAACTTGGAAGTTTTACCAATGTCTTCAGTGCATTTAGAGGGTTCTTCAGTTTATTCATACCGAAAGGATCTGAGCCCTGCTTCTAGTAGTTATTGCCCCTGAAAGTATTTACATATCTATAAAATCACTTCCAACTTTTTTATTATTTGTCATAGAGACTTCAGACCACCTGGGATGAAGCGTCTACCTCGGCCGAACAAAATGACATAAAGGTCAAAGGTCAAGGTCATCTGAAAATCTCTTGATTAATGAGTTTTTAGATCTCTTTTGTTTAGTGTAGTAAAGAAAAACTTTTTCATGGATGTAATAGGACATCTTAAGACATTTTTAGATATAGCCTCTTGGCTCACACCTTTGAATAGTTACAGAGTTATTGCCCCTTTTGTACGAAAAGCTTGTTATCGCTACTCCTCTGCAACCATAAGAGATAGAAACTTGGAACTTTTACCAATGTCTTAAGTACACTTAGAGGGTTCTTCAATCTATCACCCCGAAAGGATCTGAGCCCCCCTTCTAGTAGTTATTACCCCTGAAAGTATTAACATATCTATAAAATCACTTCCAATTTTTTTATTACTTATCATAGAGACTTCGGACCACTTGGGATGGAATAGTCTACCTTGGTCGAACAAAATGACGTAAAGGTCAAAGGTCAAGGTCATTTGGAAATCTCTTAATTAATGAGTTTTTGTATCTCTTTTGTTTAGGATGGTAGAGAAAAACTTTTTCATGGATGTAGTAGGACATCTCAAGACCTTTCAAAATATAATCCTTTAACCCTTACCATGTAACAATTATAGAGTGATTGCCCCTACTGTACAAAACGCTTGTTATCGCTACTTCTCATTGACCGTTGGAGATAGAGACTTGAAACTTTTACTAATGTATTCAGTACACTTAGACGCTCCTTCAATCTATTCATACCGACAGGGTCCAAAGTCCCTTTCTAGCAGTTATTGCCCCTGAAAGTTTCGAACATTCAATAAAAACACAAATTACTTTTGAATCAATAATCATAGATACATCGGACCACTTGGTATTGAAGCGTCTACCATGTCAGATGAAAATGACATAAAGGTCAAAGGTCAAGGTCAAGCAATAAAAAATTGCAAACTTAATCCTTTGACACTTTTTATAAATGAAGTAACGCAGAAAAAATACTTTATTCTATTGAAGCAATCTTATTTCAAACATAAAAAACAATGAGGTGGAAAGACCTCTAATTGTTCGAGAACAATTAGTCTACTAGTTCTTATTTTTGTTCTTCTCTTTTTTTCCAGGGACAGCATTTTTATTTCAAAAGATATTGAAACAATTTTTTCTTTATGTTATTGGGCATTAAAAGTTATAGTACCAAATGACCCTTTGCTTGATAACTCCCAGAACTTACAAAGTTATTGCCCTTGTGTACGAAAAGCTTGTTATCGCTACTCCTCTGAAACCAATGTCTTCAGTACACTTGGAGGGTTTTTCAATCTACTAATACCGAAAGGATCCAAGACCCCCTTCTATCAGTTATTGCCCCTGAAAGTATTTCAATTTCCATAAAATCACTTCAAACTTTTTTTATTATTTATCATAGAGACTTCGGACCACTTGGGATGGAAGCGTCTACCTTGGCCAAACAAAATAACATAAAGGTCAAAGGTCAAAGTTATCTGAAAATCTCTTAATTAATGAGTTTTTAGATCTCTTTTGTTTAGTGTAGTAAAGAAAAACTTTTTCATGGATGCAATAGGACATCTTAAGACATTTTAAAATATACCCCCTTGGCTCCTTCTTTTAAATAGTTACAGAGTTATTGCCCCTTTTGTACGAAAAGCTTGTTATCGCTACTCCTCTGAAACCATAAGAGATAGAAACTTGAAACTTTTACCAATGTCTTCAGTACACTTAGAGGGTTCTTCAATCTATTCATACCGAAAGGATCTGAGCCCCCCTTCTAGTAGTTATTGCCCCTGAAAGTATTTACATTTCTATAAAACCACTTCCAACTTTTTTATTACTTATCATAGAGACTTTGGATCACTTGGGAAGGAAGCGTCTACCTTGGCCGAACAAAATGACATAAAGTTCAAAGGTCAAGGTCATTTGGAAATCTTTTAATTAATGAGTTTATATATCTCTTTTGTTTAGTGTGATAGAGAAAAACTTTTTCATGGATGTAGTAGGACATCATAAGACATTTCAAAATATAATCCTTTGACCCTTATCGTTAAACAAATCTAGAGTAAGTGCCCCTATTGTAAAAAATGCTTGTTATCGCTACTCCTCATTAACCGTCAGAGATAGAGACTTGAAACTTTTACTAATGTATTCAATACACTTAGACGCTTCTTCAATCTATTCATACCGAAAGGGTCCAAAGTCCCTTTCTAGCAGTTATTGCCCCTGAAAGTTCCGAGCAATAGAAAAAACACAAATAACTTTTGAATCAATAATCATAGATACATCGGACCACTTGGTATTGAAGCGTCTACCTTGTCCGATCAAAATGACATAAAGGTCAAAGGTCAAGGTCAAGCAATAAAAAATTGCTTACTTAATCTTTTGACACTTTTTTCTGAAGTAACGCAGATTAAAAAATATGTTTTTTTTCTATTGAAGCAAAACTATTTTAAACATAAGACACAATGAGGTGGAAAGACCTCTAATTGTTCGAGAACAATTAGTCTACTAGTTCTGGTTTATTCCTGTCTTTAATGAAAATAATGGCATTATTTAAAATTTGCTTGACAATTTACGGTAATCAAAATCAATTATTAAAAATGTATTTGTGTTAAAATGGTTGATCGTTAATTCTATTTTCATAAAATGCTAAAAGCTCAAGCAAATTTTTCTGATAATATTTTGTAAGGCGTCTGTCTGTCTGACTTTTTTCTAGAATCACAGGGCTAATTATAACTAAACTTGGCACAAAGCATTATTTGACAAAGGTTTTTTTTAAGGAAGGGGCACGCCGTCTTTAAAGGTACAAAAATAAGATTTATTGAACGTTTGTTTGCATTTTTTGAATGTGCAGCTGGTCCAAAATTTCTATTCGAACACGCCTGGCCGGTAGAGCTCGCTTCGCTCGCTATAATATTTACTTTTGTACCAAATCATCTTACCTTCGCGTTCACAGGTGTCTGTTCCTGACTCGCCTTTGCTGGATTCTGTTTGCAATGAATCCGTTTTTATGCTTATTGTTTCATCTGGCATTCCTTCGAGCAACAATATTTCTGTTTTACTCCTGTCTTTCATGAAAATAATGGCATTATTTAAAACTTGCTTGACAATTTACGGTAACCAAAATCAAGTGTTAAAATGGTTGATCGTTAATTCTATTTTCATAAAATGCTAAAAGCTCAAGCAAATTTTTCTGATAATATTTTGTAAGGCGTCTGTCTGTCTGACTTTTTCCTAGAATCACAGGGCTAATTATATCTAAACTTGGCACAAAGCATTATTTGGCAAAGGTTTTTTTTTAAGGAAGGGGCACGCCGTCTTTAAAGGTAAAACAAATAAGATTTATTGAACGTCTGTTTGCATTTTTATTTTTAAAAAAAAAACCTTGACAAAAACTGTTTGGCCAGAAAAACTGATATATGTGTTGATACATCTTCAGGTAGTTTAAATTCAAGTTTACTAATGTTATGATACTCGGAAATAGAGATGAGACACATTTGGGGGGGGGGGGGGGGCAAGGCCGAATTTTTCACATAAGAATATATGTAAAAAAAAAATCTTTAAATATCTTCTACTCATCAAAACATTAGCACATGTACTTACGAATTGTATGACTCATATATTTTACATATTTTATTCTCATATTTCGTTTACCAACATTCATATTTATTAAATCAATCTGCCCTTTCAGTAAATTGTAAAAGATTTTCAAAATTAAAGATAAATATACCTGTACGTACTTTTTTTGTTTCTTTGTTTTATAACAAAAAGTGCCATGATCCCTGTCACAGTTGTCATCATAATTGCATAAACAGCACAAATAACAATAGCACCACGTGATTTGATAGAGCCATCAGACTTTTCTGTATGTGTTTTATTTATGGATTCCTCCTTTTTAAAATTATCAGGTACGTATTTATCGATTCTACAATAACAGTACATTAGTACATATTTATAGAAATTTGATGTCATCAATTTGATTAATGTGTAACAAAATCGCTTTTACCTTTCTGGGCAATCTTTATCAGCAGCAAAACAATGGAATCCGATGTTGATTTCAAGGCAAGCTGGATCTGATACAAAAAGGTGCATTTTTATCTGTGCCAAACTACACAATATATTTATTGAACTGAAATACCAAGTTTACTAACATTTATATATTTCTTCATCTGTGTACGGCTCTGTAGGACAACCCCTTTGAAACTTATCCTCACATCGATAATGGTTCAGGTCGCCTGTTCCCTCAAGTCGTACACAATGACCTATTATACGTGTTATATATAAATATATATATATATATATATATATATATATATATATATATATATATATATATATATATATATATATATATATATATATATATATATATATATATATATATATATATATACATATATATATATATATATTTATATATATATATATATATATTGTTATAATTTTTAACGTAGTTAAATTTGAAAATGTCATAACATAAAGAGAAAAATAGTGAAAGATATTGAGTACCATTTTCAAAAAGAGATACTGGTCGGTCCGTGCAGAATTCAATCAGATTTGACAGGTATTTATCTGGAGCACACAGGTATCGTGAGTTTCCGGTACAATTTTTTCTTTTTGCTGCTGTTTCAAACTCCTGTGCATTCTTGGGACAGTTCTCCAAAGGATATACATCAAAACGATAGGTGTAATTCTATTAGAAGAGTAATTTTATCAAAATTAATGATACAATTAGGTTTAAGTATAAAATGCATATCATCAATATTTACTATATTTGTATTAATAGAATGTTTCTTGTGTTTTATATATATTTACACAAATTTGCGAATAGTGGAATGATTTTTGGTTAGTACAACACACACATAACAAATGAGAAATACAAGCTTTGACGGTTACCTCAGTATCGCATCCGGTAGGTGAACCTGTAATGGAGTCTCGTATTTGTTTTTAAAACTTTATTTGATAGTCTAAACCCTAATCCGAAACTCTTCCTACTGTTACCCCAACTGCTGCCCATGGGTGTAAAAATTAACAATTTAAGAAAAGGACTTGATAGACATAACAGCAATGCATTTAGTTTATCTCGAACAATTGTAATACAGCAGAAGAAAATAGCATAAAAATTTATACAGTTTCACTTTGTTGCAAACTTTTCTCTACCCAAGGGCCTGAATCCCTGACAACGGTGACTTGAAATTCATAATTAAGGTAGAAGGCTTTGTAGACATCATAACCATGCGTTCCACCCCCACCCCCCACACACCACAGAACACCTGGTTGTGGAAAAAGAGAAGACAATTTTTTTCAAGATTTAATACATGTTCACTAAAAGGCCATGGATTTCATAATTGAGTAAGAGGACCTAAAGAACCTGATAACCACCCAGCACTGTTGTGTTCGCACCGACCAGAAATTACGGAAAATGTTAACTATGAAATCACAAAAAAAAAAACATGTCGTCAACAATTCTTATAAATAAAGTAATTACCGATTGTTATGGGTACGGAAACATTAAACTACATTCAAAATTTCTTATGCGTGCAACTTTGTGGTCAAAAAAGTCCAACAACAATAAATATAAACAAATGACTAAGTGCGGTGCACTTGTGGATGTGACGTCAAATTTTGACGCATATTTTGTGAAGAGAGAGGCGGATCAATCAATTTGTTCACATGGAAAAATGCATTTTATAAATTAACAGAACGTACTCTTAAAACAAATATCATATCATTAAACCCTATCTATTATTCTTGTTTTGATTCGGCATGTGATTATTTTTTAGAGCGTGTATTATTTCTTTTCTAGAGTGTTTACTGTACAAGTTTGATTTTTTTGACATCGGGAAACCTTTTGTGGGCAGATTTAAAATTTACAATATCTAATTATTAATCACGTAACGCTTGTTCTTGTGTGCGGGTGGATTGAGTTAGTGAACACTTTCTTTACTTTTCTATTGGCCGTTGTTCCCATTGGCTAGTATTATCGAATGAGATAATTTCTATTATTATAAAACCCGGTAACTTTTGATTTTGTTTCACTGTGGGTCCGGCGATTTTGTACACCAACACCTCGTACAGGGTATTTATTGTATTAATTTATATAACATAACTTTTTTTAGTGTCTACATAAAGTAAACTAAGATTATAATAAAGTTTAAAGGTTTATTTAAACCGAACGAATTACTGTGTATTAATTGTATATATATTTATATGTGTTTATATTTATTTACAAAATCACCTTTTTGTACATATAAAACATCCTGAACACAGAACCTTGTCTATATTATTTACTCGGTCACAAATGGCGTCGCCGGTATCTACAGTCAATGGTGATTCTTGTGTGAGGAAGAATGTCTACAAAATGCAGTAAGCAGTCATCGCTGAAAACAACTCACCTGTGAAAAGTCCGGAACGTACCGTTACCTCTTGATAAAAATACCTTTAAACGCAGAACCATGACGACAAAGAAATTAAGACAACAAATAAAAAATCTACAAAAAGAACTCGATAGACGCATAGATGAGGACAACGAAGAATACAAATCCAAAACTACCTATTTAAAACCAGTCCGTAATGTGCAGAAATTCATCGGAAATGCAGATAAGGTAAGGACGTTATTCATGTCGACGACTGGATAGAAGTTGAACATGTCATCAAAAGTCACCGTATGAATAGAGAAGAAAGAACCGACTTCATATATTCAAATCTGACTGGATTGTCAAAAGAAGAAATCAAATATCGGCCATATGAAGTAAGAAGCAATCCAACAAAAGTGTTGCGTATTTTAAGTGAAACGTTTGGAGACAAAGAAGGAATAACAGTCTTCCAGAGAAATTTCTTTGAGCGAAAACAGATGGAGGGGGAGTCGCTCTGATGAACCTCATCAAGAAAATTACGGCGAAAAACACAAATATTATTCCAAACCATGATTTGACCCTGTGTGAACAATTTGCGCAAAATGTAAATGATATCTCATTACGTAGAGAATTAAAACGAACAGCCGGATATACATTTTCTGGACTTTCGAGACGAAGCAATATTGTTTTCAGAGGATGAAGAAAAGAACCGCTCAAAGTGCTCAACAGACAGACATAATACAGAAAAACAGGCCGCATAATCTTCACAAAAGTCAGAGAAAACTACTCACGGAATTGACAAATACTTAGAAGTCATAAAACGACAGGAACAAAACATCGACAGTCGTACAAAGTTACTTGAACGGCAAGCTTTATACAAATCCAAAGAACAATACCGATTACCATATCCACAGTTAAACCGCCGTCGTTGCTATACATGTAAAAGCGAAAATCACATCCAAAGAAACTGTCCACGAAATCTCAATTCGGCAAATTACCAACGATCAGGAAAATAGATCCTGCTGATGAGCAGAGTCCGACATCAGTAGGAAATAAAGAGGACTTCACCTGTGTCAATCGTATTATTGGCCAAAGCCCTACAGTTAAAATTAAAATGTTTGGAGTAGAAATCACCTGTTTATTAGACACTGGGTCTATGGTGACTACAATAACGGAAAGTTTTTATAGAAACAACATCGAAACACTCTGTAAGAATATAAAGAATGGTGTGAAATTGAATTAAAAAGCAGCAAATGGAATTTCAATCCCTTATATCGGATACGTAGAAGCTGATGTTGAATGTATGGGAAACGTTATAGAAGATCGCGGTTTCCTGATAATTAAAGATACAGAAGATGGAATGACTAGGAAACGTAAACACAATATCCCGGGAATTTTAGGAATGAACATAATTGGACAGTGCAGAGAAATTTTTATTCAAAAACATGGAAATTATTATCACGAGAAAGTGTCTGAAATATCCTGCAATTCGAAAATTAAGTCAGCATTTCGAGTCTGTGATCAAGAGAACAGAACCGTATATGGTTTTGCTAAAGTGTCTGCGCGACATCCCGTTAGAGTCCCGGCAAGATCTGTGATCGTGACCAACGCTACTGGGCCGCCGATACTTGGAAATTACTCGGCCGTAGCAGAACCATTGTCGCATAGCGAGCACATGAGTGACAGCATTGTGATAGTCTGGACATTCGTTCAAGTAATCAAGGACCATTTCTATCTGCGGCTAACGAACATAACTGATTCTGATGTCTGGATTTCACCTCGATCACGCATTGCTATATTATCTAAAGGAGAAGAAGTTATCAATAAAATTAGTGACCCTGTGCAATTTTCCAATTGTGGCACAGTACAAGAAATATTTGTGCAGTGTTATGTGACAGAATCTACTACCGAACGCTCCTGTGATCCGTAGTTCCGTATTCCTGTAAACTTGGACAAAGTTGACGCGACAGACCAAGAAAAACGAAAGATAGAATCACTATTTCACAGATACCATGACGTATTTTCAAGGTCGGATTTAGACACAGGATTTACAGATACGGTAAAACACAAAATAACGCTAACGGATGTAGTACCGGTCAATCTACTGTATCGACGCATTCCCCCGACGCAATTTGAGGAAGTTAAACAACATATTAGAGAGCTATTGCATAGATATTATAAGAGAAAGTATCAGTGCGTATGCATCACCAATTGTTATCGTTCGCAAGAAGAATGGTGAATTACGTCTGTGCGTTGATTATCGGAAGTTAAACTCTAAGACAATCAACACGCATATCCTCTCCCCCGTGTTGAAGAATCATTTGATACACTGTGGTTCCCGTTATTTCTCGATCATGGATTTGACTTCAGGATATAACCAAATTGCAGTAGAAGAGAACGACAAACACAAAACCGCATTTACTACACCATTTGGACTATACGCATTTAACACCATGCCGTTCGGTCTGTGTAACGCTCTCGCCACCTTTCAGAGACTTATGCAGCACTGTTTCCGTGATGAAGTTTTCCAGATACTCCTGGTATTCTTAGATGATATTATTGTGTTTTCACGGACTGTAGAAGAACAAATTCAGAGATTGGAAGTAGTATTTCAGAAACTTCGTCAGCATGGACTTACATTAAAACCATCTAAATGTGAATTTTTCAAAGAGGAAGTAAAATACCTGGGGCACAAAGTCTCAAAGCATGGAATTAACACAGATCCTCAAAAAGTGCAAGCTGTAAGTGACTGGGCAACACCGTCAATACGTTCATTTCTTGGATTTGCGTCATATTATAGACGTTTTATTCAGTCTTTTGCGAAAGTTGCTGTGCCATTGTACAATTTAATCAGAAGTTCCTGAATGCATATAAGAAGCTGTTCTGTGAAAAGTGGAATAGTGAATGTGAAAAATCATTTGCATTATTAAAAGAATTACTTACCAATGCACCAATTCTAGGATATGGCGATTACACAAAACCTTTTGTGCTTGAAGTCGATGCAAGTCTCAACGGTCTCGGAGCGGTACTTTCGCAACACCAATATGGTCAATTACGTGTTATTGCGTACGCCAGCAGATCACTTCGTCCCAACGAACGGAATGTACAGAATAACAGTTCGCGACGTCTGGAACTTTTAGCATTATATTGGAGTATTACCGACAAATTCCGGGATTATTTAGTGAACTCTTCTTTTACCGTTTATACCGACAATAATCCGCTTGTGTATCTACAGTCTTCTAAATTGAGTGCATACGAACAACGCTGGGAAACAGTTGGCTCTTTTCAACTTTGAAATCAAATATCGCAGTGGAAAACACAATTCGAATGCAGATGCTCTTTCACGTAAATCAGTGAGTGAAGAAGGAATACTTACCTCATCAACCAGTCTAGGAAATCTCTGGTCTTCTGAAATTCCAAAAGATGGTATGTGTGTGCAACAGAGATTGTGTCAAGAATCATATGATGTGATATGTGTTGAAATGCAATGTTCTCTTTGTCAATGTGATCTGAAACGCTTACAGTCTCAGGACAAAGACATTCATAAGTTTTTAAAGTTCTGGAAACAGGGAGAATATCCAAAGAAAGAAGAAAGGAAAAACTGTGAAAAGACTGAATATTCTTCTTAGGCAGTGGAATCGTTTAAGTATGGATAACGGAATACTTTACAGGATTGTGTGTGATCCGGTTAACGGAGAAACCAAACAGTACCTTTTTACCATCTTCACTGAAACTGGAAATTCTTCAACAGTGTCATGACAACCTTGGTCACCAGGGATTCGAAAGATTATTCAATGTCATTAAAGACTGGTGTTATTGGCCTAGAATGTTCAGTGATATCAAAGAATATTGCAAGAACTGTGAACGTTGTTGTGTAGCCAAAACAGAAAATCAACAGATTAGACCAGCTATGAACCACTTACTAGCAAACTGACCTCAGCAAATTCTAGCCATTGATTTCACAGTATTGGAACCATTGAAAGGTAAGGAAAATGTACTTGTGATGACAGATGTTTTTACCAAATTCACACAGGCAGTGGCCACCCGTGATCAGAAAGCTTCTGCTGTTGCGTTGTGTTTGATTCAGCAGTGGTTTCATCACTATGGTGTAACGGATAGAATTCATAGCGATCAGGGAAGAAACCTCGAGTCAGATATTATTAAACAACTCTGCAAAATCTACGACATACAAAAGTCAAGAACAACAGCTTACCATCCCGAAGGCAATGGACAGACAGAACGCTTTTTAACCGCACACTTCACGATTTACTCAGAACTCTACCACCACAGAAGAAGAAATTATTGCCAGATCATTTATTCGATGTTACTTTTGCGTACAATGTGCCTCCAAGTTCCAGTACTGGTTACAGTCCTTTCTATTTATTTTTAGGTCTTAAACCTAAAATTCCAGTCGATTTTATTGTGTCTTCAACAGTGTCGGATTCAGTCTCGGATAGTGATGAAAATTATGATGAATTCATTCAAGAGCACAAAAATAATGTTAGTGAATTATTCCAGAATGCTAAAAGAAACCTGGAAAGAAATGCATCACAGAGGAAAGATCGCTTCGACGCAAAATTGGTGGATCCTCCGATTGGTGTGGGTGACGAAGTTTTCATAAGAAACAGAGGTTTTACTGGAAGACACAAACTTCAAGACCTTTGGAGTACAACAAGATACCGTGTTCAAACAGTCAAAGACAGTATGTATACAGTTGTTTCAGACACTGGACAGCAGCGTACCCTTAATAGACGTGATATCAAACGCGTACGGCCGAAATATATAAGCAATGAAAATTACACCGCACGTGACCTTTAAGCCATCCCTATCTCTTCGTCGGAGTTTGCGATTACGCGATTAACAGAAGAGTATGTTGGATTAAGAACCATAGATTGTAAATGTGATACGTATATTGAACATTTGATTTATATATAATATTATGTTGATTAGTTTATGTAAATTTTGATTTTTATCGAGACGATAAAATTCAAAGCAGGGGAGTATGTGGGCAGATTTAAAATTTAAAATATCTAATTATTAATCAAGTTACGCTTGTTTTTGTGCGCAGGTGGATTGAGTTGGTGAACACTTTCTTTACTTTTCTATTGGCTGGTGTTCCCATTGGCTAGTATTATCGAATCAGATCATTTCTATTATTATAAAACCCGGTAACTTTTGATTGGTTACACTGTGGGTCCGGCGATTTTGTACACCAACACCTCGCCCAAGGTATTTATTGTATTTATTTATATAACATATCTTTTCTTGGTGTCTACATAAAGTAAACTAAGATTATAATAAAGTTTAAAGGTTTATTTAAACCGTAACGAATTACTGTGTATAAATTAGGGTTTTCCGTTTCCGACGGAAAACCCTCTTGTTATTCTATTGTTTCTTTTCCTTATTAGGGTCTTCCGTTTTCAACGGAAGATCCTCTTGTTATTCTTCGGTTTCTTTTTAGGGTCTTCCGTTTCCGGAACGGAAGACCCTTTTGTTTTTCTTCGGTTTCTTTTTAGGGTCTTCCGTTTTCAACGGAAGACCCTCTTGTTATTCTTCGGTTTCTTTTTATTATTATTATTATTCTTTTTCTTTTCTTCTGACTCCTTTTTTGCTTCATAACTCAAAAGGTTTTTAACCGATTTTGATGAAATTTTCAGAGATTTTTGCAAGTTGGCGTCCCTCAAAAGTATTAAAATTTTAAAGAGAACGTCACGTCCGTTTTGACGTGACGTCAATTTTAAAAATTTTAAAAAGTCATTTTGTCCCGGACTTTTCTCAAAAACGCTTTAAGATAGAGGCTTGAAATTTTCAATGGTTATGATTTGGTCGATTTACCTCTGTAATAAGGCTCGAAATGAAAATCTATCACTTCCGGTCCAAACCGGAAGTGAAACAAATTTTTCGAAAAAATGAATTTTCTGATCAAATCAAAAATGAATATGTGTTTTGTAGACCTTATCAAGCTGAATCTAACACTGATATCCGTTTTAAAATCGGACGATGCATTACAGAGATATCGGGGTTTAAAAATTGATTTTTCCGGAAATTTTGATTCCGCGTCCTTGGTTTAAAAAATAGCGTAATGTTCAAAGTAAAATTAACTCGTACCAAAAGTCTCTTATCAAAATTAAATCGATAACTGCATGCTGATCATAAAATAGTTAACCAGCGTGTTCATTGAAACGATGTCGTTAATTGGATTGATTATTATACGTTGAGTGTGCTGGCTTGGAAAATAGTGACAATTTTTTTTTAACCAGAATCATAATAAAAACGGAACAGCGAAAAGCTATTGAAAGTCATTAGTCAAGAAAGACGTTGCTGACAGTTAATAAAAGCGTAAGTTGATATATAAGCCTTAACCTAATCGTCACAGACAGTTGTTGAATAATCGAACAACACGTATCCTGACATTGGATCATTGAATGAGGAGTTTGTAAATATTTCAATATACCTAGGCTTATTTATTATAATTATTTACCTGCAAAATAAATTCATGAATGCTAGTTATACGTGTTAAATTGTACTTTGTATATCAAACACCGAAATGAGTATCGTACGATTCGTCACGTCAACGCGCATAGGTTTGATTGCGAACAGCTGACAGCGAAGTGTCGACATTTTCATATGATGCATGGCTTGCAAAACTTCGATAGTGGAAAATGCATCTCAACTATCGTTTGGGAGATTAAAAAGGTATGTTTTAATATAGGTTATGTCCTGTTGACTTTTTCTTTTTAAAAAAAAATTGCACTTTTCAGCCTAGCCCGAGATTCCTCTGACTAACTTCGTAACCCAACCTCCGCTTTTATATTGTGACGTGCGTCACGATATAAAAGCGGGGATCAGAGTCAGATGAATCTCGGATTTATTTTGGTCAAGTGTATTTACACGTTTAGGTTTTGCACACCGCTTTTTGGAGTTTTTATTTGTTATTTTGCTATATATGTTTGTTTTATTTCGTATTGAACAATATACCATACACTGTAAAACAGTGCTTTTGAAAGCGTGCTGAGGGTCCCAAGGTACACAAGTCTAAAATGCTGTAATTAGTGTAGTTTATCTTTTATACATATTATTTTATTTTTAAGTAAACATTACATGCATATATCACATCTACACTGTATGTAAACAATTTTAAATTAAGACAAATATATGTGGATTCAATGCGCGGATCCAGAAAATTTTTCCAGGGGGGGTCCGAAGGATAATTATGTTTGCCAGGGGGGGGGTCCGAGGCATATTTTCGCGATAATTTTACTATGTAAATTTAATAAATTTTCATTTTCCAGGGGGGGTCGGGACCCCCCCCCCCCCCGACCCCCCCCTCTAGATCCGTGCATGTGGATTTAAATCCTTGATACTGTGGTCTGGCCCTAGAATCATTAAACAAACTTAGACTTACATGTATGTCAAAAATTGTAAACCGTCTTGATGTCTCTTTAAATTGAAAACTCTGACAAAATTGAAATGCTGTTAAAAGTGTTTTGATGTAATGTTGTCAATAACAAATTACCATTGTCATTTTATGATAAACCATTATTTTATGAATGGTTGAAACTTTGACTTAAGTCTGAAATTGCTTCATGATCCCTAGGCCAGATCTCTCTCTCTCTCTCTCTCTCTCTCTCTCTCTCTCTCTCTCTCTCTCTCTCTCTCTCTCTCTCTCAATCTTGGCATAGCATCAGAGAATAACCTAATTTTGTAACAGCAATATCTCTGTCTAGTGGGAAAAAAAATCTCAAAAGTGCATTGAATTTTGAAACAAGCATATGATATCAATCCCTCATTTTTTCTATGTTAGTATGTGAAGCCGAATAACAAAGCTTGTAAAATAGCTCATGAAAATTTATGCACAATTTGCATAGTATTGATAATAAAACCAAAAACTCCTCCCTAAATTTATTTGAAAAAAACCAAAACGGTATAATTAACAAACATCGTATATCAGAAGATTATAATTTGATGCTGTTTGGATGGGTGATATCCATTTCTATTTTTCATATTGAAATATTGACTGTCACAGTGACATATGCTGTCGCAATATGAGTAAAGCAAACTCTCTCTTTGTACTCTCTCTCTCTCTCTCTCTCTCTCTCTCTCTCTCTCTCTCTCTCTCTCTCAATCAATCTGATATGTGTCTATGCACAAGAAAACTCTTTAATGTTATGATTTTATGACTAATTGATATGAAAGTTTTTGTATATACTGCCTAAATGTTAAAGTCATGTATTGGGATATTTCATAGTTATTACACTGCATGGTCAGTGTATTTTTTCCAGAAATACTTTGGATATGTTAATGTAAACACAGCTATTACATGTATTAGTATGTTAACACAGCTAATTGATTTTTTTTAATTTCAGCCTAAAACAGACTCTTGTTACAACATAGCAGCCACATGCTTTTACCTGTTCATTCTTGTGGTTTCAGCTCTTGAGGTTAACCTGTCACCCCTACCCACATGCATATTCCTAAATATGTTCTACAGACTTTTTAGCAGTAATTCAAATTAAATTGGATAATGCATGAACAAAAATGAAACTTTAAGAAGGACTCATGCCTTGTTTGGTTTTTGTTGATAAGAAATTATGACAAACAAAGAAATTTACTTTTTTTACCGTGTTGTGAAGTTTTGTTTTTCAATAAAAGTCTGCAATTATGTTTCCTTTTTTTGTATTTTATAATTATATTTACCGGTAGATGTGTTTACATCATTGAAAAATCACACCCTCCTCTCTTGCCAATTGTCTCCATGAAGATTACATGTAGGATATGTAAATTTGTTATTGAAATAACATCTGCTATGATAATTACTTTTAAAATGAACAGGAAACAACATATTTTTATCTTTTTAATGTATATCTGCATAAAAAAACGTAGAAGAACTTGTCAAATTTGAACATTTAATTTTCATGGAATTTTCATCCATCTTCTCCAGCTTTCAGGGTTTGTTTGAATTTAATTTAAATATAAGGGAGATGTCTAACTTGTAGGTAAATTTTACTGTTTAAGCATGTTGAAAAGGAGACTAGAAACCAGAATAGATGAGATATTCACAAAATATGATTGTTAACTTCTTTTCATTGAAACAAGGAATGACATGCAGGACATCAATCAATTAATTAAAATGCTACAAATCATTCAATAAACAAAAAAAAATTTTTTGTATGATTGATAATTGTGTTCAAATATGTGTGAGAAATGACTCAAACAAATTGCCGCAAGTTTTATAAAATTAGGTAAAAAGATTTCAAGCCATGACTTTTTATGAAATTTAGAGGATAGGGGAGGGTATACATGCAAGGTCATTTCTAAGTGATACATTTATCATGATAATATCATGTAGATATATGTAGTATTGAATAAGGTTTCTCATTAATGAAGATTGAACAACAATTGCTCTTGAAAGGCCAGGTAAAGATGTTTTTCTATGGAGAACCATATGAACCTGTGTTGAATAGAGGAAAGTGGAAATGGTGGGTTCACTTGGCCATTTTTTTCTTAAACTTCAATGGAATTAGCAATATTGGTATACTTCTTCTTAGAATTGCATTAGCTTTATAAAACAAAATGTGTTTTCATAAAATGATAATGTACTGAGTTAATAGCTATCAAGGGACAATTTCAGATAAAGTACCTGTTAATATTTTTGTAAAATTGAGAGTTGATATTTGAAGGTTTGCTAAGGTTCATGAATTTTAATGATTATCATATAGGTTTGAGGGATATTTCTTGCTGGAATTACTATGCAGTAAGAAAGCCCCTATTTTCCGGAAACTTTGAGTCTGAAAATAGTTTTAACTTGAAATCTATTTTTCCGGAGAATGATTTTCCATTTAGAAAATAGCGTTTAAAATCTACTGTATAGTAAGTTAAATCGTACCTTAAACGATTGAAAAACATTTTAAAATCCTCGACAGATCCTTGTTGGTTTTCGTTCATGCCCATAAATACCTCTTTTGTGCTTCAAAATACCTTTACCGATTCCCTATAACATCTTATTGAATATTGGGTTAGATCGTTATTTTGAAATCGAAATTATATCGAACGAGTGAACAACTTGTTGGTACGAAGGTGAAGGTCGTTTGGAAAATTACTGTGCGTTTGCGTCCAGTGATGTTTCTGTTGACCGAGAATTGACCAAAATTAGTTTGTGACTGGAATAGAAGATTTAATGTAAAGTTCGACAAACCACAACGCTTGATTTTCCTTTGTTGTTTACCAACGCAAGTTCAGAGTCGTAAGTTTTGTTTTGTAACAGGTCACGTGTGTTGTTGTACACACGGTCTTTGGCTATTATCTCCGTTCGTGTAATATTAAAGCCATCAGGTTATATTTGTATATCTTTTTACTGGTTTGTTGCTTTGCTAGAAACTCGGGTTTAGTAACGCTATCGGAATGGTGATTTGTTTTGTTTTTTTAACAGGAGTTATCGTTCTTCTGAAAACTGTGAGAGTTGTTCATATTTAAGGAATAAGGAATCATTCTTTGAGTATGATGAGGTGATAATTTCGGTCGGATCGTGCTCAAATCCAATAAAGCTCGAAGGGTTTTATGATAGATTTTATCACGCTCCGACCGGAATTATCATCTCATAATATTCAAAGAATGATTCCTTGTTACTCATATTGATATAATTTTAAGCCATAGTGCGATTAACTATTTAGATATTAATAAGCCAACCCAGCTGGCGCCCCAATTTGAAGTTATGGGTTTTATGGTACAAAATCGATACGTAGTGTTATCACAGGCAAAGAGACTGGAAAATGTAAATATATTAATTTAAAGACCAGTACATCATGTTTATATTACAGAGCTGTTGAAAAATTTTCTTGGAAGTCAGTCATTTGGACAGATATGTCATTAAACTTTACCTGTCCAAATGAAATTATGCCTGTCCGAATACCAACAATTAAAATGATGTATGGAAAACTGAAATAAAAATGAGAAACACATACTGCAGGTTTCAAAACTGTATTTAATTATAGAAGTTTTCAATTTCCAACAAAATAAGTGAATAATAAATTTTTTGAGACACTATAAGTGTTGAGAATGAAGAAAATTAACTTCAAACATCTGCGAAATGACCTTAAAAAGGTAGGCCTATGAAAACGTATCTCAATTTTATTCGTGTGATGATACATGTCACTGAGTGTTTGCCTTGTAATCCACCTTGATGACAGGGCATTTTATTTAAGATCCAAATTCGAAGAATTATGTTATTTGATGAAAATAAGCAAGATACCATCCCTACTACACAATATTTAAGAAAGTGAACCGAGCGTCAGCTTGCTTGTAAGACGCCATTTTGTTTGCAATCTGAGGGGGATTAAAGATTTATCCACACGCACATGCGGTGTTAATCATGATAGGCGTTGCTATTAACTTTCACAGACATGATTTCTTTTACTGGACACTGTAAAAATTATTTTTAAAAAGCTTTAAATAAATAAACAATGCATTTCTTTAATTTTTAACCGGGTTTTCCGAAGGAAAAATCCGGTTATTAAAATGGTGAAAATGGCGGGCGGGTGGGCGTGCGGGCGGGCGGCTGCCAAAAGGGTACCCTCATTGTACGGATAACTCCTCCTACAGTTTTCAAGATAGGAAGTTGTTGTTTTGCAGATCAATTGTACATATATCTGAGGTGTGCATATTGCTAGGATTTTGATTTCTGATAATTTATGAAAAAATTACCAGCTTTTGAACTTAGTCATTTTTTGGCAAAATATTGCATATAGGGTACCCTCATTGTACGGATAACTCCTCCTACAGTTTTCAAGATAGGAAGTAATTGTTTTGCAGATCAATTGTACATATATCAGAGGTGTGCATATTGCTAGGATTTTGATTTCCGATAATTTATGAAAAAAATACTAGCTTTTGAACTTAGTCATTTTTTGGCAAAATATTGCATATAGGGTACCCTCATTGTACGGATAACTCCTCCTACAGTTTTCAAGATAGGATGTTGTTGTTTTGCAGATCAATTGTACCTATATCAGAGGTGTGCATATTGCTAGGATTTTGATTTCTGATAATTTATGAAAAAAATACTAGCTTTTGAACTTAGTCATTTTTTGGCAAAATATTGCATATAGGGTACCCTCATTGTACGGATAACTCCTCCTACAGATTTCAAGATAGGAAGTTGTTCTTTTGCAGATCAATTGTACATATATCAGAGGTGTGCATATTGCTAGGATTTTGATTTCCGATAATTTATGAAAAAAATACTAGCATTTGAACTTAGTCACTTTTGGCAAAATATTGCATATAGGGTACCCTCATTGCATGTATAACTCCTCCTACAAATTTCAAGATAGGAAGTTGTTCTTTTGCAGATCAATTGTTCATAGGGTATATCAGAGGTGTGCATATTGCTAGGATTTTGATTTCTGATAATTTATGAAAAAAATACCAGCTTTTGAACTTAGTCACTTTTTGGCAAAATATTGCATATAGGGGTACACCATTTCACTGGATATGGGTTGACATGGATTATGGATAAAGTTCACATAAAAGAAAACCCGGTTTGCTGTCACATTGACAGCTTTTCACTTGTTAATCATTTGTCCCAAGACATGTGAAGCACATGTTCATCCGTTTGTGTGCATGTGGCCGCAGGGACATCGAAAAGAATATTGCTTATTATAATATGATTGAATTGTGTTTATGATATAATTTTTTATGTTATATTCTAACATTTTATTTTTTTATTGTTAAATTCTTTTAAAATTTTTATCTTTTTATGAAAAGATATGAGCAGCAATAATGGGTACTCAAACTTCCTGTAAATCAAAGATCATGGACAGGGTTTAATTTTAGCCAGAAGTAAATGGATATTGATGAGAATAAAATAAAAATTATTCCTCAAATTAAATAAATGAACAGTGCAGAGATTTGCCTAGATATTTTTACATGACAGCTTACATGAAGAGAGAAATATAGAAATTTTAAACATGTATTTTTCGGCAATAATGGATACTGATCGCACATTAAGGAAGTTGTCTGAGAAATACCGATGCGTCAAGGAACGACACATTTACAGCGATCTCATTTTGCGTTTTTTAATCATTATGCTGATGGGGCAAATAACATTGGTCAAGCGGTCCGACATTTAACCAATTTATGATGGTCTTGGCTAGATTAAGCCGATCTTGCTGGCATGACCAGCAGTTTTCCACAGCTCTGTATTATATTTATAAAGCTATTCAGAGAAGCTTGAAAAAACTGTTTTGACAGGCATTTTTGTTTGATGTGTAACTTTTCAGCATGTATAAAAAATCTCACTGTAGTATAAGGCCAAAATAAATTAATAGTGTGTTTCCTATTCCAGGTTGAAAAAAATAGGGTAGGTAGGATGGGGAAACATTTTATTTTATTTAAACATTTTATTTTTTTTTGACTTCAACAAATTAAACAAGTTGGAAAAGATGAGTTTATTTTTTTCTGCCAAAAGGCAATGATGCATTGTTTTTTACTGTTGTCATAAAGTTTTTACCCCTCTGGTGATGACACTTTCAAATTGTTATTGCCAACAATGTGCTTTGCAAGCACGATGCCATTTTCCACAAGAAATTGCTGTCAAAATAAATCTTTAAATTGGAGTAGAGTATGTGTGTTCTCAAACACGGAAATGACTAAGATTGGAATTTCTAAAAGTAAAACGGAATCGTTGATATCCGGATTAATATATCGACGATAAAATGTTTAGGATCGGGGCATATTTTTAGGGTCGGTAGGGGAACCGGAAACACACTATTAATTTATCTACGCCTAATAACTGTTTTTAATAGGTAACCCGATTTATCGAAATGACAGATTTACCGAAATGAAGCCTGGAATTATCAAAATCACACTCAAATATACAGATATAACACTTAATTTTTATTAAAAAATGTTTTTATATGGTTAAAAATTATATATTAAATTATATCATTGGTATAATTGCAAGAAACAAAATGGTTGGATAGTTGGAAAATTATGAGATGAGTATGCATGTAATGCATGGAGTTTGACCCTCTGATATTTAAAAGCGTACAAGTAAAGTTCCTCATCAATTGATATATGTATTGTTCGTTAGAAATTACTTATTTCTTCTGATATTTTCCTCATAGCTTATTTTATACAAGTATTAAATCATTATTGTTGTTATAAGGGTTATTGTTCTTTGATTTTCAATAAATATGATATTTAACTTAGGTTTTTAATTCTGCATTTACCTGAAAGACATAAATGTACGATATAATACCTCCCCATTTTAATTTAGTTAAGGTGTCATTCTTGAGATTTTAGTGTCATTTCGGTAATTTCAGGTGTTATTTCTGAAAATTCTGTCATTTCAGTAATTCGATGTACCGGTTTTCAACCGTGAAGTGCTCTGTGTTCAATGGTTTTCATTATTGCTCATCAATTTTGTCTGCTTACGAGACTTAGCACATAAAAGTTCATAAAGTTTTGGGGCAATTGATTCATGACTACACAGTAACTCTTTGAATGAAATATGAAGCAGGTCAGTTATGGTAAACGAGATAAATGGCAATGGGATGTTTTGCTCCTATACATGTTTCCCCCTGAGATGGTTCGCTCCTATTCTAATTCACCCTGAGATGGTTGGCACTGTGCAGTTACACATTGATTACATGCGTAATTGTGAACGATGTATAAAACATATACATATAAATGTGAAGTAAATAATCGAAAATCCACTTGTGTTTTATTTTGATATTAAAGTAGGCCTTTCAGCATTTTGCTTGTCATCAACTTCAAATGTTGATTACCGATATTTTATCTGCAATAAATGAACATTTCTGACTTCTCAATAACAGTGAATAAATGAACATTTTAAAGAATGTCAGATAAACTATGGCACAATTATTGTGTGGAATACACCTTAAAAAGACTGGTTGTTAGCTCTGGGTTGTGAGCTGCACAGTAATAGCTATAATATATAAACGTTCTGTGACTTGGAGGAAGTCTACACATTATTCTGAAATTTTCGCCATAGAAAACACTACTATGTATTATTAATGCATATTTTGATGATTACATATATACAGGGGAGGGGGGGGGGGGTTAATGTAAAGTTCGAGCAGATAATTTATTTAATGCGTATTTTGACCATAACAATTTATGCGGAGGGGGGGGGGTTAATTTAATGTTCAATCAAGCAGATAATTTATGTAATTAATGATCTGAAATGAATGACTGGCTATAATTCTTCTTGCAACACAATTCTCACCTCTTGTTCTGAACCTTACAAAACTGTATGGTTGTAATGGCTTCATAAAATTGGTAAGTAAACATCCTGATCAAGCAAGCATGTTATCCTGGCGGTGCATGTATAAAAGCAAGCACTGTTTCAATGGGGATTTTTTGTGTTAGTTTTTTTTTGAAACATAATTTCAAGTAGTGTATAGGTAATAATTAATTTCAGAGGAATAATAACACGAGAAAATTATCTAAATACAGTGAGATGTTTCGCTCTGAGGCAAGTGCAAACATTTCAGGGTGAAACAAAATTGGTGAGAACCATCCCAGATTCTGATAATTTAATACAATGAGAGGAAATATTCTAATTCATGCATCAATCCACACAAAGTGGTTGACAGTCAGTTACCCAAACAATGGAAATAAATATTTCGCTTAAAAGTGTTCAAAAGGAGCAGTTTTAAAACTATCTTTAATTAGGGTTGCTATTATATTGGTCCATGGTGTTAATATAAGTAGTTAAACTATTGTATCTCTTTTGTCTATTTCTAATTGTCAACATGTTTGTGAAAAACTGTATATAGATAGCTTTTGTCAAGCTATTGAGAATAGCATAATAAGTTGTTAATGCTATATAGCTTATTCGAGGTATATAGCTAATGAAGAGATTGTACTGGACCCACTGTATGCTGAAAAATCTGCAATTTTTAACATTGAACAGCTAGTACATATGTATAATTGACCCATTTCTTAATTATAGTCAATATGCATTATTATTTAAAAAGTCAAAAGCTTTAGCAATGCATCATCCATGAAATGTTATTAGAAAAAATATGAGATTTAAATACTTCATATAAATATACATTTGCTACAATGAAATTATCATTAAGGCATCTTGAGATATGTCTAGTTTTGAAAACAAGTTGCTCAAACTTAAAGTTGTTAACAGATTGGACGGCTTTTATTATAGCTTTTGTTATAGAAACAGTTTCATCAGACAGTTCTAAAAAGAATTTGTAAACCTTTGAGAATTAGCTTATGGGTGGTATTATCCTAAATCATCTATTTATATGCTAGTTCAACAATCAACATACAATGAACACACTTAAGCCATCTAACTTTTAAATGGTACTAGTCCTGCATGGTAGACTTGTAAAATTTTTCAACTGGTTTATAATGCTAAATTTTGTAAAATTATGATGCGGGCAACCTAATGAAGAACAAATTCTAGTTTTTCAAACCATGATATGCTGACAAATAATGGGTTATTTGGTAGAGTGCACATTTCTACTTCATATGGTATTACTTGCAATGTTGTGTTTTCAAGAATGGTGTTTAAAGCTGTAAACATTGCGATATCGCTCCTTTTTAGCTCACCTGAGATGAAAGCTCAAGTGAGCTATTCTGATCACATTTTGTTTGTTGTTTGCCCGCTGTTCGTCTGTCTGTAAACTTTTCACAGTTTCAACATCTTTTCAAGAACCAATGGGCCAATTTCAACGAAACTTAACACAAATCATTCTTAGGCTAAGGGAATTCAAAGTTGTGTAAATTAAGGATCACGCCCTTTTGCAAAGGGAGATAATTAGGAATTATTTAAAATTTCAGATAAATATTAAAAAATATTTTTCTCATGAACAATTATAGAGAGTAAATTTTTAAAAATCTTCTCCCAAGAACCATTTGGCCAGGAAAGCTGAAACGTATTTGGAAGCATCCTCAGTTTGTGTATATCCAATGTTGTGGAAATCATCGGGGGTATAATGGGGCCACAATGTGGGGGGGGGGTGCATTTTTACATGTGAAAATATAGAGTAAATCTTTAAAAATCTTCTTCTCAAAACCATTAGACCA
This sequence comes from Magallana hongkongensis, assembly GCA_015776775.1. NCBI lineage: Eukaryota > Metazoa > Mollusca > Bivalvia > Ostreida > Ostreidae > Magallana > Magallana hongkongensis. Next base: position 131,329 of record VIAA01000096.1, read on the forward strand.
GGAAAGGTGAAACTTAGGTAGAAGCATGCTTAGGTAGTGTCGACTCAAAGTTGTGAAAATCATGACGCTCAGGGGTAGGATGAATCCACAATGGCCGGTCGTTTTATTTACAAAGGAATATATAGAGTGAATCTTTAAAAATCTTCTCAAGAATCATTTTGGCTTGAAAGCTGAAACTTGTTACGAAGCATCATAAGGCAGTGAGATATCAAGTTTATTCAAATCATGATTCCTGGGGAGGGGGGGGGGGGTCACAAGGGGGGGGGGAGGGGGTTGGAGTCACAAGGGGGAGGGGACAAATTTTACATAGGAATATATAGAAAAATAGTTTTAAATCTTTTCCTAAAAGAACATTTGCCTTGAAAAGCTGTAACTTTAGTGAAAGCAACTTCAGAGAGTGTAGATTCAAAGTTGTTCAAATCACAATCTTTAGGAGTAGTGTGGTGCCACATTGGGGATTCAGTTGTACAAAGGAAAACATTTTCATTATTTACAAAAACTGAAATGTTATTATATATGCTTTTACTTATATGCAAGCATTATTATAATACATTGCTGATTCTTTAAAATTGTTTAAACTTTGGCCTTTGGACGATTATTGGGCCTCACAAGGGGTTCAGAGTTTGATGTTCATTTATATCCTGTACATATGAACAATTGTTAAGGGTATTTTTGAGTATTGCAATGCTGAATGTGTATGACTATAAAATCATCCAGTTAGAAAAGGACTTGATTATAAAAATAAGAATATCCAGGGGGAAACAGATTTTTTTGTATAGGGACTACATGTATTATACCACATTGTCCAGAAATTTTGAAATATGACTCCATGAAGCTGAATTTATCATGCCTATTGTTGCTCAGGTGAGCAATGTGGTCCATGGCCCTCTTGTTAACATTAACATTTACCCTTTGAAACAAAAATATTTTAATATTTTACCTTAAAAGCTCCAAGCATGCTCTGTATGGAATCATTTAAAAACATTTTTTGTCAGAGAGACTTCCCTTATAAACACAATATAAGTAAAATAAAATTGCATACTTTAGTGTGAGGTTACAGTGATAATGATTGGTACAATTTTAAAAATTTATTTTTGATTGTAGATGCCAAAGAGGGTTAAGGTCGATAATAGGGGTCAACGTCAGAAAGACAAGATCAGAAAGAGACTAAAACGACACCACGCTTCTTCTGATGCATCTCTAGATGAGACCACAGAGTCTATTGTCCCTTGCGGGTCAATGGACGGGGCTAGCATAGCTCCTCCTGGTAGTCTTCCAGGGTTTGGTTTGATGGGGTTTCCACCTAAAGAGGAAAAACCCCTGGCCAGGATGCAGGCCTCGCCTTGTGTGAGAATGCATTCACCTGCCCCGAGGTTGCCATCTCCTCGGGGAAGTCGTCTGTTTGTCAAAAACGTGACATAGGCACCGTCCCCTGACTCCCCAGCGTGGGTTTGTACTCCTGCGAGAGTACCTGGGCATGATGAAGGCTCTGAGCCTAGCCAAGCAGGTCAGGCGCAGCTGGACTCCTCCGTGCTAAGAGGGTTCAGCAGTATATCAAAAGATGAGGAAATAAAGACAGTTTTCAAACCGGCTTCTGATCGTAAAAATAGTACTGACTTGGTCACAGTAAATCATATGTTTTCAGAACAAAGTAATGATAGAACCACAAATAAAAATGAAGATGAAAATGAAATGGAAAACACATATTTTACAACTTTTCTTCAAGGTTCATTTCATCAGGCACATCCTATGTTTGGTGACAATGCAGGTACTCAGTGTGTTGCTAACTGTTTAGCGGGGATAGCTTTTGAACAGGTTAAAAGTACTATGCACTGGACTACTCAAGACATGAACAAGATTCTAGCAACTGGTGATGAGTTTTACACATTTTTACAAAGAAGTTCTTTGATGCATAGCAGATACTTGCTTGTAGATGAGTTGCCTCAGTTCTTTGAGTGTTACAATAGTTCATTTGAATTTACAACAGATTCAACATTAGCAAGTATTATTTGTCTCTCTGGCGAAGAACCATGCTATGAAGACTTTAATGCATACCCTTTAAATGAGGCGTTACAAATTGCTTTGCTGGAATCAAATGGGTGTTTTGTGTGCTTTGGGGGAAATACCTTCTTAATAGGAAAATCAAATGGATTGTTTTACACCTTTGACTCCCATTCAAGATCAACTCGAGGCTTATTCTCAATTAATGGGAAAAGTACAAGACTTTTGTTCAAAAATGTTCAAGATTTATTGAACCATATCCAGAATCTAGCTACTTCAATGGGGTTTTCAAATATTGTGGAATGTAACATAACAGCGGCAAAATGCAGGGTAAACCCTTTGGAGCAACAAGTCTCAAACAACCATATTGCTGGAAATCAAACTGAAAAGAATTGGTCTGACAATTCTACAGATGCCAGTGTAGTAGATAACCAGGATGACGATGATTTAATGTTTCTTCATTGTGAAGGACATAGATTTCAATTTTGTCCATTGTCCGAAGCTTTAAAACATGAATGTTGCAATGAGTTAGCCTTACCATATTTTCAAAAGGATGAAAATACAATTGAAATGCATTCACCAGAGTTAGGTAGACCCTCTTTGACCAAGGATATTACTGGAGATGGCAATTGTTTTTTCAGAGCAGTTTCCTATTGTCTAACTTGTACAGAAAGTCACCATTATGCTGTTCGAAGTGCTATTTGTAATCACATTTTGGAACATGAGGATAAATTTCAAACATTTCTGAGGTCTAACGAATCATCAGTCAACAGCCATGTGTCTTTAATGGAGAAGGAGGGAAATTGGGCAACAGAGTTAGAAATTTTAGGATTAGCTCATATGTTGGATGTCAATATTTACACATTTTCAAATGGTACATGGCTCAAATTCTCAGGACAAAATATTTCTGCAGCTATCAGACCAAACCGAGATGGGTTATATTTAAACCACATGAATGAGAACCATTACATGTTGTTCTGGAAGTTGGTGAATTACTTGTAAATGATAGAGACAGCACAGAAAAGAACCTTCAGAAAAAAGGAACTGCAGAAAATTCAAAGCAAACAATACGTATTGCTAGAGAAGAAAAGAAGCTTCAATACAAAAGGGAAATGTTCAGAAAAAAGTACAGAGAAAATGATGACTTTAGAAAGGAAAAACTTAGGAAAGCTCTTCTTAGGTACAAGGAAGATGACGAATTTAGAATTTTAGTCAAAGACCAAAAAAACAGAAGATATCAAACTGATCTTGACTTTCGCAATACGACTAGACTTAGAAGTAGGGTTAAAAGTCGGGAGCAATACAAAGACAATGCTCACAAAGGAAAGGTGTTGAAAAAAGCTAGTGTCAAGTATAAAACTGATACTGAACACACAGAGAAAATCAAGAAAAAGAGAATTATAAGGTATAATACAGACACTGTACACAGAGCAGCCCGTAAAAGAAAAAGTACAAGCAAGTACAAAACAGATGATGTTCATAGACAAGAAATGAAAACGAGGAGCTCAAAAAAGTATAGATTGAATGAGAAGCACAGAAAGAATGTGAAACAAAGAAGTATTGATAAATACCGTGTGGATGAAATTCATAAGGAAAACGTTAGAAAAGCTAGTGTTCAAAAATATAGCAAAGATGATAAGTTCAGAGAAAATCTCCTCCGTACTAGCTCCTTAAAATACAAAACTGATGAAAGTTTCAGATCAAAGGTCCAAGAGAACAGCAAACACTACTATCATTCTTCTCCTAGTGTAAAGAGAATGAGAAAAGAAAATGTCCAGCAAAGAAGGTTAAATAAAAAGATCAAACTTGAAGATGTTGAGGAAGTCCTTAACCTATTCAAAAGAAATACTGCTCGGGGTCCAGATTTTGCATGTTGCAGCTGTCATCGGTTATTGTTTCAAAATCAAGTACAGACGTGTAATAGAGAGGTATATGCCAAAAGTGAAAAATCTGCAGAAGTTGCTAGTACTTGCATTAAAGAAACGTTTTTGCATCAATGTGAAACATCATGTTCTAAAGATTGTTCAAAATCTTCATTGTGGATATGTTTTACGTGTCATCGAAAAATCATTAGTGGTGAAATTCCACCCGAAGCAGCAGCAAATAACATGTACCTTGATCCTGTCCCTGAGGAACTTTCCCGCTTAAATAGTTTGGAACAACATTTGATTTCCCTACATATACCTTTCATGAAAGTTATGGCTCTTCCAAAGGGTGGACAGAAAAATATCCATGGTCCTGTTGTTTGCGTGCCATCTGATTTGAAGAAAACAACTTCTTTGCCTTTGAAAGGTGACGAGAACCTTTTGCTTCGAGTAAAATTAAAGAGAAAACTGAGCTACAAGAGTTATTATGAATATCAATTCATAAACACAACTCATGTCAACACTGCTCTTGATTACTTGAAACAAAACAACAAGTGGTATACCGGAATCTCTATCAACAGAAACATTGAGAGTTTTGAATCAAATGAAGATGCCGAACAAAATGAAACTCAAACATCAAATGAAAATAATCAACAAGAAAATGCTCAATCATTTATCGAAGATACTGAACAGGCACAGATTGCAGTTGACACTTGCCTTCAACCTTTAGATATTGGACAAGAAGTTTTAGACCATTTCTTCGATGATGTTTTCAATATCGCTCCAGCAGAAGGAAATAACCCGGTACGGATGCTTCAAGAACCAGGGAACGAAGCAAAATCATTTCCCTGCCATTTTCCAAAAGGCAATTTTTCATTTGATGAGCAAAGAGACAAAAGACTGACACTAGCTCGATATTTCAATAATAGACTGATGAATGCAGATAACAGATTTGCAAAAGATTCAAATTACATATTCTTCAGCCAGTACATGTCAGAACTAAATCAAGTTATTGAAAAAACTCAGATCTCTATTCGAAAGGCAATTACGAAAGATTATAAAGGGAAGTCGATCAATTCTGATATGTTACGCAATCCTGAAATTTTGTCGAAACTGTTGAGGAATGATGAAGCAATTAGATTTATGCAGCCAATTAGAGGTACTCCTGCATACTGGTCAGCAATACAGAAAGATCTCTTTGCAATGCTTAGACAGCTTGGAATTCCAACATGGTTTTGTTCCTTCTCTTCAGCTGAATATAGATGGAATGATGCAATCAGTTCCTTGCTAAAACAGCAATGCGACACACGAAATCCTGATTCGTTAGACTGGTCAGAGAAAAATGAAATTTTACGAAGCAATCCTGTCACTGTAGCTAGAATGTTCGAGCATAGATTCCGTGTCTTTCAACGTGACGTTATTCACTCACAAGCGGAACCTATTGGGAAAATAGCAGATTTCTTTCAAAGGGTTGAATTTCAACAAAGAGGATCGCCACACATGCATTGCTTGTTTTGGGTAGACAATGCTCCGAAAATAGATCTTCATGGGAAACAAACAGTAGCCGATTTTATCGACAAATATGTAACCTGTGCTATACCATCTGAAAATGAGGATTCTGATCTGAGAAAAATAGTACTAGATGTTCAACAACACAGTAAGAATCACTCAAAGTCGTGCAGAAAAAATGGATCAGAATGTAGATTTAACTTCCCTAGGCCACCATCACAGCGTACTTTTATAACAGAAATGCATGATGATAATGATGAGATTGCAGAAACTCCAGATTTGCACCAACAGAATTCTAATCAGTATCTCACCAAGTCTCAAGCAAAAGAAATGTTATTGAGTGTGTGGAATAAGATTCAAAGTGAATCCTATGAATTTAAAACAACAGATGAAGTTTTCGATGATCTTTCTCTGACGCAAGAAATGTACGAAAATGCACTGAATGTTTTGTCTAAAAAGTTGACAGTTGTTCTCAAAAGGCACCCAAATGAAATGTGGACAAACCAATACAATCCATGTCTTCTTAAATGTTGGAATGCAAATATGGACATACAATATGTTTTAGATCCCTTTAGTTGCATTGTATACATAGTATCGTACATATCGAAATCTGAAAGGGAAATGGGGATGTTATTGAAACAAACAAAATTTGAAGCCCAAGAAGGAAATCTTGATGCCAAACAAACAATGAAAAAAATAGGATCTGCATATATGACACACAGGGAAGTTACCGCACAAGAAGCTGTGTACAGAGTTTGTAATTTGAGAATAAAAGAAGCTTCAAGAAAAGTAATATTTATACCCGTTGGAGAAAACCCTACTCGCATGACAAAGCCCCTTTCTCAAATGAAACCGAAACGTCAGTTACCAGAAGATGATTTAGAAGGGGAAGACGACGATGACGAAATTTTCATGACAAACATTGTGGAAAGGTATGAGAACCGACCAAACAGCATTACGTTCAATAACATGTGTCTAGCTGAGTTCTGTTCTGAATATCGCGTACTTGCTAAATCCCAAGTTCCAAAGGGAACCAACGAAAACGTTTTCGAACTTCAAAATTCCAAGGGATTTGTTCAAAAGAGAACAAGAACAAAACAAGCAGTTGTGAGGTATCCTCGATTTAGTGCAGAGAAAACACCAGAGAAATTCTATCAATCTCGACTACAGCTTTTCCTTCCGTACCGGAATGAAACACAATTGAAACCAGAATCGTTCGATTTGTACGAAGCATTTTATAATAAGGGGTTTGTAAAATTGCAAGACACAAGATGTGTAAAACCGGTCAAAGTTATAGTGGAATCAAATCATGCTCGATATGCTGAAAATGAAAATGTTATAGATGAAGCTCAGGAAATGTATGAAAATATAGGAGAAGCAGAAGATGCATGGGCAAATTTGTGCCCCGAAACAGAACGTGATAGAGATGAATGTGTTATGATAAAGTCTCAGCGGCAAAACTCCGATGAATTTGTCGAAAATATTCCAGACATAGAAAATGACATGAAAAAAGCTGATGTCTTATATCACGTACAACAAATCAGCGTCTCAAATGTAGAAATGTTGAACATAGTACAGAATCTAAATGAAATCCAACAAAAAGTGTTCTACTATGTGCGAGACTGGTGTATAAGGAAAATTGTAAATGAAAACCCAGCCCCATTACATATATTTCTTACTGGAGGTGCAGGTACTGGAAAAAGCCAAATTGTAAAAGCTATCAATTTCGAGGCATCACGTCTTTTCTCTAGAAGTTTGTCTTCACCTGAAGCTTTGTCAGTTTTGCTGACAGCGTTTACTGGCACAGCTGCTTTCAACATTGGTGGCAATACAATTCATAGCGTTTTCTCTTTGACAAAATTCTTGCCTCTGCCATACGAACCATTAAAGGAGCAAACTTTGAGTGAAATAAGAATGAAACTTACAGACTTGCAGATTCTTGTCATTGATGAGGTATCGATGGTGTACAAAAGGCTTTTATTCTACATTCATGAACGATTGGTGCAAATTAAAAAATGCAAAGACCCGTTTGGAGGCGTTAGTGTAATAGCTGTTGGTGATTTCTTTCAACTTCCACCTGTAAAACAAAGAAAAGACGAGAGATTGTACAAAGATAACGCATCATATCCCATCGATTTCTGGCGAGAATTGTTCCACGAAGTAGAAATGACTGAAATTATGCGTCAACGCGATGATGTCCCATTTGCAACAGCTTTGAATTTGCTGCGCACAAGAACTTTAGAAGAACCTCTAGCAGCTGAAACAATGAACACAGTTAATGAATGCATCAGAGAAGGCCCCGCAGATGTTCTTCATGTATACTCTACAAATGATGAGGTGAACACATACAATTTGGACATGTTGAAACAGGAATGCAAAGATTTAAAACAGATTGATGCAAAAGATTATCGAAAAGATAAAACCACAGGAAAACTCTGCCTCAGAGACAAACCATGCCAAACGAAGAATGAGAGTTTATCAAGTTCATTACTGTTTGCAGTTAATGCTCGTGTCATGTTGACCAGGAATTGCGATGTCAAAGATGGCGTAGTAAATGGAGTTATGGGATACATTTCGCACTTTGAACATGGAGATGCAGACAAAACAAATGTCAAAGCTATAGCTGTTGTATTTGACTCTGAAAATGTAGGGAAACAAACTGGAAAACGAACAAAAAATGGAAATCTGGTTTTGATTGAAAGAATCCAGGAAGAAATAGTTATCAGAAGTTCGATCTCAATAGTTAGACAACAGTTTCCATTAAAACTCTCATGGGCCTGCACAGCTCACAAGGTACAAGGTATGACTGTAGAAAAAGTTGTTGTCAACCTTGACAGAACATTTGCTCCTGGTCAAGCTTATGTGGCATTAACAAGAGTAACATCAAAAAAAGGATTATTCATCGAAACAACCGACAGAACAAAGTTAACAAACAAGTTGTATGCTGACCCAGATGTCAAATCAGCCATGGAAGACATGCAAAAACTACCACTTGACGGACCTTTTGATATCTACAGCAATAGCACAATAGTTGTATTTCATAACATTCAAAGCCTGAACAAACACTTTAACCACTTTAAGGTCGACATGCGATTTACAAAGGCAGACGTGATTTGTTTAACAGAAACATGGTTAAAACCTGACCAGGAAATCACACAGCTTAATCTAAATGGCTTAAAGTTTCACCATCTTACAAGGACACAGGCATATAACAATGACGATGAGAACACAAGGCTGTTGCACAATTCAAAAGGAGGCGGAGTTGCTTTCTATCTCAAAGAAAATGATGATAAAAAACAAATTATTCATCATTCGATCAAAAACATTGAAAGCATTGTTGTCAAGCTTTTGAGGAAAAACATAGTATTGGTCAATTTGTATCGACCGCCTACATTAAACGTAACCACGTTTTTGCAATCTTTAAAATCTCTTGTAGACGCAGTAAAATTACAAGCCGAGACTTGCATTTTCCTAGGAGATTTCAACGAAGATACCAAAACGAAAGGACCGATACAAACTTTTATGGAAAACAACGGGTTCACTCAGATAGTAAATTTTTTCACAACAGAAGGTGGAACCACCTTAGATCATGTTTATATCTCAAACCCGATCCACGCACACACAGCAAGAATCTCCACATTTTACAGTTATCATGAGGCTGTAGCTCTATTTCTCTAAAATAAAGTACGTCTTATAAGACCAAGAACAAAGAAATATAATTAATCGGGAAAGTTTCATCGTGAAAATTTTTATCCAAACTTCCAACTTTACCAATTTATAATTGCTGCATTAAGCGGTAAATTGTGTTATATTCTTATGATTCCTTGCAATTTTGAACAATTTGGCAAAAATGGAAAGTTCTTTTCTTTAAAAAGTCAAATAAGGCGCTAATAATCTTTTATTTGATAAAGGTGCAAGTACCAAGCGGGTTCTGTTTAAAAAATATGAACATATGATTTTTAACGAATAGAAAAGAAGATTTTACTATATAATAACTAAAACATATCGCTTTACTTTTGAGCTAGTCAGAGATAGGATAATTCTAGCCATATAAAAACTTTAAAGATATCGCTTTGAAATGTTAACTGATGATAGATGTATCAATTCTTTGATGTACTGGGGGGCTTAAAATTCTATTCACCGATTTTGCTCAAAACCAAAAGTAGTTCTAATTTTTGTAAATTTTCATTTTTTTGATCAAAATAAGACAATACCACAGTCTTATACAACTTGGGGTTAAAAACTTGATTTTTTACGTACGTATCTTACAGTAATTTTCATGCTGAGTTCATAACTGAAATCCGTTCTTGAATCGGACAATGCATTACAGAGATATCGGGGTTTAAAATTTGATTTTTCCGGAAATTTTGATTCCGCGTCCTTGGTTTGAAAAATAGCGTAATGTTCAAAGTAAAATTAACTCGTACCAAAAATAATTGCTAAGTCGTACCTGAACACATTCGGATTTTTTTTGTTCAGTCGTTCTTAAAATCAGAAAGGTTTTTGTTAAGTCGTACGTAAAATCATTCGTACTTTGTTAAGTCGTACCAGGAATAATTCGATTTTTTTCATCTTTTTATTTTAGTTACTCTTAATATTGGTTTAAGGGCTCTACTTCATACAGGGACTTCCAGCTTTACTTCCGATATTAACGGAAGACCCACTCGTTGCTTTGCAACGAGCTTTGCTCTAGTTATTATTAGGGTCTTCCGTTTCCAACGGAAGACCCTCTTGTTTTTCTTCGGTTTCTTTTTATTATTATTTTTTTTCTTTTTCTTTTTTTTCTGACTCCTTTTCGGCTTCATAACTCAAAAAGTTTTCACCTTATTTAAAGGAAACTTTCAGGGATTATGTGCAATTATAATGCCTCAAAGATGTTAAAGTTTTCATAACAACGTCACCTCCGTTTTGACGTTACGTCATTTTTAAACTTTAAAAAAAGTCATTTTGTCCGCGACATTTCTCAAAAACGCTCTTAGATAGAGTCTTAAAATTTTCTGTGGTTATGAATTTGGCATTTTACATGTGCAATAAGGCTGGAAATAAAAATCCGTCGCTTCCGGTCGAAACCGGAAGTGAAACAAATTTTTCGAAAAAATGAATTTTCTGATCAAATCAAAAATGAATATATGTTTTATAAAGCTTATCAAGCTGAATCTAACACTGAAATCCGTTTTAAAATCGGACAATGCATTAAAGAGATATCGGGGTTTAAAAATTGATTTTTCCGGAAATTTTGTTTCCGCGTCCTTGGTTTAAAAAATAGCGTAATGTTCTAAGTAAAGTTAACTCGTACCAAAAATAATTTTACTTGAACACATTCGGATTTTTTTTGTTAAGTCGTTCTTGAAATCAGGAAGGTTTTTGTTAAGTCGTACTTAAAATCATTCGGATTTTGTTAAGTCGTACCAGGGATAATTCGATTTTTTCATCTTTTTAATTTAGTTACTCTTGTTATTGGTTCAAGAGCTCTGCTTCTCACAGGAACTTCCAGCTTTACTTCCGACATTAACGGAAGACCCACTCGTTGCTTTGCAACGAGCTTTGCTCTAGTTATTATTCTTTTTCTTTTCTTCTGACTCCTTTTTTGCTTCATAACTCAAAAAGTGTTCAACCGATTTTGATGAAATTTTCAGAGATTTTTGCAAGTTGGCGTCCCTCAAAAATGTAAAAGTTTTAAAGAGAACGTCACTCCTGTTTTGACGTGACGTCATTTTTAAAAATTTCAAAAAGTCATTTTGTCCCGGACTTTTCTCAAAAACGCTTTAAGATAGAGGCTTGAAATTTTAAATGGTTATGATTTGATCGATTTACCTCTGTAATAAGGCTGGAAATGAAAATCTATCACTTCCGGTCGAAACCGGAAGTAAAACAAAATTTTCGAAAAAATGAATTTTCTGATTTAATCAAAAATGTATATGTTTTTTGTAGAACTTATTAAGCTGAATCTAACACTGAAAGCCGTTTTAAAATCGGACGATGCATTGCAGAGATATCGGGGTTTAAAAATTGATTTTTCCGGAAATTTTGATTCTGCGTCCTTGGTTTAAAAAATAGCGTAATGTTCAAAGTAATATTAACTCGTACCAAAAATAATTGTTAAGTCGTACTTGAACACATTCGGATTTTTTTTGTTAAGTCGTTCTTGAAATCAGAGAGGTTTTTGTTAAGTCGTTCTTAAAATCATTCGGATTTTGTTAAGTCGTACCAGGAATAATTCGATTTTTTCATCATTTTATTTTAGTTACTCTTGTTATTGGTTTAAGAGCTCTGCTTCTTACAGGAACTTCAAGCTTTACTTCCGACATTAACGGAAGACCCACTCGTTGCTTTGCAACGAGCTTTGCTCTAGTTATTATTATTATACTTTTTCTTTTTTTTCTGACTCCTTTTTTGCTTCATAACTCAAAAAGTTTTCAACCGATTTCAATGAAATTTCCGGAGATTTTAGCAAGATATCGTCCCTCAAAGATGTTAAAGTTTTAAAGACAACGTCACTTCCGTTTTGACGTAACGTCATTTTTTAAATTTTTAAAAAGTCATTTTGTCCGGGACTTTTCTCAAAAATGCTTTAAGATAGAGGCTTGAAATTTTCAATGGTTATGATTTGGTCGATTTACCCCTGTAATGAGGCTATATAATAAATATTCGTCACTTCCGGTCGAAACCGGAAGCGAATCAAATTTTTCGAAAATTTGAATTTTTTGATCAAACAAAAAACGTATACGTAGTTTGTAGAGCTTTTTATGCTTAATCTAATGCTGAAAACCGTTTGAAATTTGGAGGATGCATTACAGAGATATCGGGGTTTAAAAACTGATTTTCCCGGAAATTTTGATGCCGCGTTCTTGGTTTCAAAAATAGTGCAAAATTCACACTGAAAGTAACTTCTACTGTAACAATTCGTACTGATAATAAAACTTTATTAAAAAACATAAAATTAGATGCATATTGTAGAGTTTGCAAAGCTAAATACAAAACTTAAATTCGTTTTAAAATCGGATACTGCATTGCAGAGATATCGCGGTTTAAATATTGATTTTTCCGGAAATGTTGATTCCTCGTTATTGGTTTAAAAAATAGTGCAAAATTCACACTGAAAGTAACTCCTGCTGAAAAGATTTCGTACAGGTCATAAAACCGAACTCCTTTTTTATATAGTTAATCAGAGTGTTTATTGAAACAATTTCGTTAATTCGGTCGATAATTACGTTGTTAGTTTTTATTAGTCTTAATAGTTTAAATCGAAATAATTATCGTACGATTCACCATGTCAACTCGCCGTGTTTTGACTGCGAACAACAGCTGATAGCGGTGTGTCAGAAGAATGGCCTGCAAGACGGCGATAGTGGAAATTTCAGCTCAACTAACGTATGACAGATTATAAAGGTATGTTTCAATACAGGATATATCGTATTGACTTTTTCTTTTCAAGGTGTTTGTGCACTTTTCAATCTATTCCGACATTCCTCTGACTCTAACCTCCGCTTTTGACGTGCGTAACAATGTGAAAGCGGGCATTTGAGTCAGAGAAATCTCGGGATATTATCTGTCCAATGTATTTTCACGTGTATGTTTTGCACACTGCTCTTTTGAATTTCTATTTATTATCATGTATATGTATGTCTTGTTTTGTATTGAACAACACACCACACACTGTAAAACAGTGCAATTAAAAGGGGTGGGGGTCCAAAGGCACACAAGAGTAGAATGTTGTAATTAGAGTGCATGTTTGCATGATGATAACTTTACCCTAAATTTTGAATATAGCAGATCTTTATCATATCACCTCCACTTAATGAATTAAAGAACTCGGACAGGCTTGTGCTTAATTAAATAAATATATTTGACATGGTAAATATTCAGTCTAATTAAAATTAGAACTTTTGTCTGGCTCGCCGTTATATATGATTATCGCCTGCGAAAGAGCATGTAAAACAGAGTGCAAGATGAAAAGAACTTTAAGTTCAGATTTTAGGTTAATGTTCCCTGATATTTATAAAACATTCTTCTCAAGATTTGATTATTTCACAGAACAATTGTAAATTCTTTGAGATTAGTTTATCTTTTATATATATTGAATTTTAATGATTCATTTTAGGTAAACTTTACATGCAGAACACATCTACATTGTAAACAATTTTTACAATAAGACAAATGTATGTAATAATTTTTACTACATGTGCCTCAGATCTCTCTCTCTCCCCCTCTCTCTCTCTCTCATGCTTTTAATCTTGGCAAAGCATCACAGAGCAACATCATTTTGTGCATATCTCTTTAGTAAAAGAAATCAACAATGCTTTAAATTTCAAAATGAGCAGGTATTATCGTGCAATCCCTCATTTTTTCATTGTGCAACTTAAATTCAAAGCTTTGTAAAATTGTTTATGGAATTTTATACATACTAAACATAATATTGTTTTTAAAACCTGTCATAAATTAGAAAAGAGAAAAAAATCCTCGCTAAATTTATTTGCGAAAAAAAACCCAGTAGAATTCATTTTTAAATAAAAAAAGGTATAGCAAAAAGTTATACGTTGAGGCTGTTCGGATGAAATACTGTAAGTCGTTTTAATTCCACCGTGTTAAAATTTCATGATTTTTACTAAAGTATCAATTGCGATGGTTTTAATTTCACGCTGCTTAAAAATTCAATTGATCAGAATGGAAGCATTTAAATTTCATAATATTTGGTTAAAGTGTTCAAACTAAGAAATGCTTCGTAGGAAAAATAAAAAAATAGGGGGAGGGTATACATGTAAGGGTATTTCTAAGTGATGTGATGCTTTTGTCATGATAATATCATGTATATGTATGTAGTTTTGAATAAGGTTTCTTATTTAGGGAGGTTGAACAACAGTTGACCTCTAAAAGATTAGGTAAAGATGCTTTATTTATGGAGAGCCCTATGAATCTGTGTCACTTAAATGGCCATATTTTTCTTAATCCTTAATGGAATTGGCAAAATGAGGTATACTTTTTCTCAGAATAGCATAAGCTTTGTAAGTTTAAGACAAGATGACTTTTCAGAGAATGTTAGTGTAAGTTTCAAGACTACATGGTATTTCAGATTTTTCATTTAACTGTAATTTTGAGTGGTTTTGTACCAAAAATTGTCTATTTTGGGAAAATGGATGATTTTGTTGGTTATGTATGTCATTACATGATTTATTTTCTATAATATACAAGGGAAGTACCGGTAAATCAATGTGTAGAATGACCACCACTAGAGTAAATTGGCTTAGAAAGTTGGTATTTCCTATTCTGATGACAATTAATAGGCCTAAGTTAATTACCGTGATAAGAATTAATACTGTAAAAGAGTTTTGATCAATTGAATTATTTAAATTATAAATTTGCAGCAATTTTGCTGTCTGATTTCATGAAATAACATTAAGCAACCTGACTTATATAACTCAATTTTTTTAAAACAGCATATTTTTCTTTCTGATCAAATAAAATTCACATGTAGACAAATGCAGTTATCAACTTGAGTCAAAAAACTCAAGTTTTTGCTCCTTCCTATCCAAAAGTGATACTTTAGATATATTTACAGAATTCAAAAAGCCACCCCCTGTTTCCAATTGTCTCCATTACCATTACATGTTAGATATGTAAATGTACATTTGACCTTGAAATAACATCTGCTATAATAATTACTCTTGAAATGATCAAGAAACAACATATTTTTACCCTTTTATTGTATATATGCATCAAAAATGTAGGAAAACATGTAAAATTTGAACATATATCATGGAATTCTCATCCGTCCCCAGGTACCCGGTTGTGTTTGAATTTCATTTTAATTAAGAGCAGACATCACACTTACAGGTCTTACTCTTTTAGCAAAGTTAAAAGGAGACTAGAAACCAGAATAAATAAGATATTCACTAAATATGATTATAAGCTTACTGTTTCATGAAAACAAGAAATCACATGTATGGCACCATGTCTTTTTGTGAAAAAAATGTTACATTTCATCCATTTATCAAGAAAAGATCAATTTTCAATATCAGTGATGGTTGTTTTCAAATATGTGTGAGAAATGACTCAAGAGAATTGCCAAAAGTTTCATAATATTAGGTTAAAGTGTTCAAACTAATGCTTCTTAGGAAAATCAAAAAATAGGGGGATGGTATACATGTAAGGGTATTTCTAAGTGATGTGATGCTTTTGTCATGATAATATCATGTATATGTATGTAGTTTTGAATCAGGTTTCTTATTTAGGGAGGTTGAACAACAGTTGACCTATAAAAGATTAGATAAAGATGCTTTATTTATGGAGAGCCCTATGAATCTGTGTTAAATAGAGGAAAGTGGAAATGCTGGTTTCACTTAAATGGCCATATTTTTCTTAATCCTTAATGGAATTGGCAAAATGAGGTATACTTTTTCTCAAAATAGCATAACCTTTGTAAGTTTAAGACAAGATGACTTTTCAGAGAATGTTAGTGTAAGTTAAAGGTAGCAAGGGACAGTTTCGGATAAAGTACCCATCAATATTTTTGTAAAATTGAGAGTTGCTGTACTTGAAGGCTTATGAGTGTTGCTAAAATTCATGATATGATTTTTAATGATTATCATTAGTTAGAGGGATGTCTCTTGTTGAAATTGATATTCAATATGTAGGCCCCATATGTTAGGTACATGAGATTCAGAAGTAAAATGCGAAACCTGCGGCTATGACTGTTGTGTTGACTTTAGACAGTGAAAATGCAAGTTACAGACGGGAAGGTAAATAACACGAAAAGTAGGTGGATGGGGCATTATAAACTATACACCGGTAAGTTTCTGACATGTGATGGTGCAACATGCACATGGTATGGAAGGTCAACCCTTTGCTGGGAATTGGCTGAAGGAGGTCTAAAAAGCTGAAAAATCATGAAAAATTAGCAAAATATGGAAGGGTCAAAATCTCATAAAAACCAGTCTGTAGAAAATTTTACAGGTTTTGACTAGTAATTTTCTTCAGAAATTGGTGATTGGCCTTATAAAGAGTGAATTAAAGGTATTTGTGCTGAATGGGAACTGAGGAAATTCTAGTTACAGGGTTCCGAAGACACACGTCCCCAGGCTACAATGAAATGTACATGTATTAAAAAAACCTGTCCTGTGCCATCTAATGTCACGTATCGGGATATGGCATACTAATTACACTGCATGGTCAGTGTATTTTTTTTCAGAAATACTATGCATATTATTAGTACTGGTACATGTAATAACACAGCTTATTGATTTTTTTAATTTCAGATATTGGTGGCCACATGGTTTTTACCTGTTGATTCTTTTCAGCTCTTGAGGTTAACCTGTCACTTCTATACCCACATGCATATTCTTTAATGTGTTCTACAGACTATTTACCAGTAATTCAAATTAAATAGGATAATTCATGAACAGCTACTGTAATGGAACTTTAAGAAAGCATCATGCCTTGTTGTGGTTTGTGTTTGATAAGAAATTATAACAAACAAAATTATGGCTTTTTAAAGTAATTTACAATTGTTAGCTGTGAAAATTTGTTTTTCAATAAAAGTATGCAATTATGTTTCATTTATTTTGTTTTTAGCTCACCTGAGCCAAAGGCTCAAGTGAGCTTTTCTGATCACAATTTGTTGTTGTTGTAAACTTTTCATATTTTCATCTTCTTCTCAAGAAGCACTTGGCAGATTTCAACCAAATTTGGCACTAAACACCACTAGGTGAAGGGGATTCAAATTTGTTCAAATGAAGGGCCACACCTCTTTAAAGGGGAGATAATTGAGAATTATTGAACATTTGTTGGTATTTTTCAAAAATCTTCTTCTCAAAAACTATTCGGCCTGAAAAGCTTAAACTTGTGTGGAGGCATCCTCATGTGGTGTAGATTCAAGTTTGTTCAAATCATTGTCCCCGGGGGTAGGGAGGGGCCACAAGAGGGGGATCAAGTTTTACATAGGAATATATAGAGAAAATCTTTGAAAATCTTCTTCTCAAAAACTATTAGGCCAGAAAAGCTCAAATCAAAGTGGAAGCATCCTCAGGTAGTGTAGATTCAAGTTTGTTCAAATCATAGTCCCAGGTGGTATGGTGGGGCCACAATGGGGGAATGGATTTTTACATAGGAATATATAGAGAAAATATTTTAAAATCTTTTTTTCAGAAACTAATCAGCCAGGAAAGCTGAAACTTATGTGGAAGCATCCTCAGGTAGTGTGGATACAAAGTTGTGAAAATCATGACCCCAGGGGTAGGTTTGGGCCACAATGGGTGGGGGGGGGGAGGGTCAAAGTTTAACATAGAAATATATAGAGTAAATATTTTAAAATCTTCTTCTCAGAAACTAATCAGACAGATGATTCTTTATAATTGTTAAGACTTTGGCCCTAGGACAGTTTTTTGGCCTCACAAGAAGGTTCAGAGTTTGATGTAGGTTTATATCCCATATATAAACTTTTGTTAAGGATCTTTTTGAGAACTGCAATACTCAACATGCGATATGACTATAAAATGAATATAAAATCATCCTTTTAGAAAAGGAACTAATGATTATAAACATAAGAATATTTAGGGGGGAAAATGGATTTTATTTATACAGGATCTACATGTATTATTGTACATTGTCCAGATAGTTTGCATTGTGACTCCATTAAGCTGATTTTATCATACCTATTGTTCCTCAGCTGAGCGATGTGGCCCATTTGCCTCTTGTTTTAGTTTTTCATTGTTTTTCAATATTAAAAATTAAACATATGTAACCTACGGTATATTTCATGATGAGTACAAAACAAAAATCCGTTTTTAAATCGGACGATGCATAACAGATATCGGGGTTTAAAAATTGATTTTTCGGAAATTTTGATTCTGCGTTTTTGGTTTCAAAAATAGCGTAAAGTTCAAACTCGTACCAAAAATAATTCAATTTTTGTTAAGTACTTTGACACCTTCGGAATTATTTTTTGTTAAGTCGTTCTTAGAATCGTTAAGGTTTTTGTTAATTCGTACATGGTATCATTCGTATTTTTTTATCTTTTAGTTAAAGTTGGTCTTGTTATTGATTTAAACACTCTGCTTCTTGCAGGAACATCAAGCTTTACTCTTGACATTAACGGAAGACCCACTCGTTGCTTTGCAACGAGCTTTGCTCTAGTTATTATTATTTTTTAGGGTCTTCCGTTTTCAACGGAAGACCCTCTTGTTATTCTTCGGTTTCTTTCTATTATTATTAGGGTCTTCCGTTTTCAACGGAAGACCCTCTTGTTATTCTATTGTTTCTTTTTCATTATTATTATTTTTCTTTTTCTTTATTTTTCTGACTTTATCAAAGCTTAATATCTCAAAAAGTTTTCAACAGATTTACATGAAACTTTCAGGGATTATGAAGCATTATTGTGCCTCAAAGTTTTAAAATTTTCAACTACAACGTCACTTCCGTTTTTACGTTACGTCAATTTTTAAATTTTAAAAAAGTGATTTTGTCCAGGGCGTTTTTCAAAAACGGTTCAAGATAAAGACTTGGAATTTTCTGTGTTGAAGCAATGATCGTTTTTATTTGGACATAAGACTGGAAATTAGTTTCCGTCACTTCCGGTCTAAACCGGAAGTGTTTTAAAATTTTCGAATTTTCGAATTTTTCGTTTTAATTTAAAATGTTTACGAGGTTTGTAGAGTTTGTTATGCTGAACACGAATCTGAAATCCGTTTGAAAATCAGACGATGCATTACAGAGATATCGGGGGTTAAAAATTGATTTTTCCGGAAATTTTGATTCCGCGTCCTTGGTTTAAAAAATAGCGTAATGTTCAAAGTAAAATTAACTCGTACCAAAAATAATCGCTAAGTCGTACTTGAACACATTCGGATTTTTTTGTTAAGTCGTTCTTGAAATCAGAAAGGTTTTTGTTAAGTCGTACGTAAAATCATTCGTATTTTGTTAAGTCGTACCAGGAATAATTCGATTTTTTTCATCTTTTTATTTTAGTTACTCTTGTTATTGGTTTAAGGGCTCTGCTTCATACAGGAACTTCCAGCTTTACTTCCGATATTAACGGAAGACCCACTCGTTGCTTTGCAACGAGCTTTGCTCTAGTTATTATTAGGGTCTTCCGTTTCCAACGGAAGACCCTCTTGTTATTCTATTGTTTCTTTTTATTATTATTATTATTCTTTTTCTTTTCTTCTGACTCCTTTTTTGCTTCATAACTCAAAAGGTTTTTAACCGATTTTGATGAAATTTTCAGAGGTTTTTGCAAGTTGGCGTCCCTCAAAAATGTTAAACTTTCAAAGAGAACATCACTTCCGTTTTGACGTGACGTCATTTTTAAAAATTTTAAAAAGTCATTTTTTCCCGGACTTTTCTCAAAAACGCTTTAAGATAGAGGCTTGAAATTTTCAATGGTTATGATTTGGTCGATTTACCTCTGTAATAAGGCTGGAAATGAAAATCTGTCACTTCCGGTCGAAACCGGAAGTGAAACAAATTTTTCGAAAAAATGAATTTTCTGATCAAATCAAAAATGAATATGTGTTTTATAGAGCTTAATAAGCTGAATCTAACACAGAAAGACGTTTGAAAATCGGACGATGCATTACAGAGATATCGGGGTTTAAAAATTGATTTTTCCGGAAATTTTGATTCCGCGTCCTTGGTTTAAAAAATAGCGTAATGTTCAAAGTAATATTAACTCGTACCAAAAATAATTGTTAAGTCGTACTTGAACACATTCGGATTTTTTTGTTAAGTCGTTCTTGAAATCAGAAAGGTTTTTGTTAAGTCGTACTTAAAATCATTCGTATTTTGTTAAGTCGTACCAGGAATAATTCGATTTTTTCATCTTTTTATTTTTGTTACTTTTGTTATTGGTATAAGAGCTCTGCTTTTAACAGGAACTTCCAGCTTTACTTCCGACATTAACGGAAGACCCACTCGTTGCTTTGCAACGAGCTTTGCTCTAGTTCTTTTTATTTTTTTTTCTGACTCCTTTTCGGCTTTATAACTCAAAAAGTTTACAACCGATTTTAATGAAACTTTCAGAGATTATGTGCAATTATAATACCTCGAAGTTTTTGAAGTTTCTTTGAAAACGTCACTTCCGTTTTAACGTTACGTCATTTTTAAAATTTTCAAAAAGTCTTTTTGTCCGCGGCGTTTCTCAAAAACGCTTTAAGATAGAGGCTTGAAATTTTCAATGGTTATGATTTGGTCGATTTACCTCTGTAATAAGGCTCAAAATGAAAATCTGTCACTTCCGGTCGAAACCGGAAGTGAAACAAATTTTTCGAAAAAATGAATTTTCTGATCAAATCAAAAATGAATATGTGTTTTGTAGAACTTATTAAGCTGAATCTAACACTGAAAGCCGTTTTAAAATCGGACGATGCATTACAGAGATATCGGGGTTTAAAAATTGATTTTTCCGGAAATTTTGATTCCGCGTCCTTGGTTTAAAAAATTGCGTAATGTTTATAGTAAAGTTAACTCGTACCAAAAATAATTGTTAAGTCGTACTTAAACACATTCGGATTTTTTTTGTTAAGTCGTTCTAAAAATCAAAAAAAGGTTTTGTTAATTCGTACTTAAAATCATTCGGAATTGTTAGTCGTACCAGGAGTAATTCGATTTTTTCATATTTTTATTTTAGTTAATCTTGTTATTGGTTTAAGAGCTCTGCTTTTTACAGGATCTTCTAGCTTTACTTCTGACATTAAAGGAAGACCCACTCGTTGCTTTGCAACGAGCTTTGCTCTAGTTATTATTATTCTTTTTATTTTTTTTCTGACTCCTTTTCGGCTTTAAAACTCAAAAAGTTTACAACCGATTTTTATAAAACTTTTAGAGGTTATGTGCAATTATAATACCTCAAAGTTAATGAAGTTTCGTTGAAAACGTCACTTCCGTTTTAACGTTACGTCATTTTTAAAATTTTCAAAAAGTCATTTTGTCCGCGGCGTTTCTCAAAAACGCTTTAAGATAGAGGCTTGAAATTTTCAATGCTTATGATTTGGTCGATTTACCTCTGTAATAAGGCTCGAAATTAAAATCTGTCACTTCCAGTCAAAACCGGGAGTGAAATTAATTTTTCGAAAAAATGAATTTTCTGATCAAATCAAAAATGAATATGTGTTTTGTAGAGCTTATTAAGCTGAATCTAAGACTGAAAGCCGTTTTAAAATCGGACGATGCATTAAAAAGATATAGGGATTTAAAAATTGATTTTTCCGGAAATTTGATTCCGCGTCCTTGATTTAAAAAATAGCATAATGTTAAAAGTAAAATTAACTCGTACGAAAAATAGTTGTTAAGTCGTACTTGAACACATTCGGATTTTTTTTGGTTAAGTCGTTCTTGAAATCGGAAAGGTTTTTGTTAAGTCGTACTTAAAATTATTCGGATTTTGTTAAGTCGTACCAGGAATAATTCGATTTTTTCATCTTTTTATTTTAGTTACTCTTGTTATTGGTTTAAGAGCTCTGCTTCTTACAGGAACTTCCAGCTTTACTTCCGACATTAACGGAAGACCCACTCGTTGCTTTGCAACGAGCTTTGCTCTAGTTTTCTTTTTCTTTTTTTTCTGACTCCTTTTCGGCTTCATAACTCAAAAAGTTTTCAACCAATTTCAATGAAACTTTCAGAGATTATGTGCAATTAAGATTCCTCAATGATATTAAAGTTTCCATAACAACGGCACTTCCGTTTTTACGTTACGTCATTTTTAAAGTTTTAAAAAAGTCATTTTGTCCGCGGCATTTCTCAAAAACGCTTTAAGATAGAGTCTTGAAATTATCCGTGGTCATGAATTTGGCAATTTACATGTGCAATAAGGCTGGAAATAAAAATCCGTCACTTCCTGTCGAAACCGGAAGTGATTCAACTTGTTCGAAAAAAGAATTTTTTTGATCAAATTAAAAAAGTATACGTATTTTGTAGACCTTAATAAGCTGAATCTAACACTGAAATCCGTTTTAAAATCAGACGATGCATTACAGAGATATCGGGGTTTAAAAATTCATTTTTCCGGAATTTTTGATTCTGCGTCCTTGGTTTAAAAAATAGTGTAATGTTCAAAGTAAAATTAATTCGTACCAAAAATAATTGTTAAGTCGTACTTGAACACATTCGGATTTTTTTTGTTAAATCGTTTTTGAAATTGGAAAGGTTTTTTGTTAAGTCGTACTTAAAATCATTCGGATTTTGTAAAGTCGTACCAGGAATAATTCGATTTTTTTCCATCTTTTTATTTTCGTTAATCGTGTTATTGGTTGATGAGATCTGCTTCTTACAGGAACTTCCAGCTTTACTTCCGTCATTAACGGAAGACCCACTCGTTGCTTTGCAACGAGCTTTGCTCTAGTTCTTTTTTCTTTTTCTGACTTTTTTGGAGCGTTATTTCTCAAAAACTACCCAACCGATTTGCAGGAAATTTTCAGGAGTGATAGAACATCGTCGTCGCTACATATTATGAAATTTTTGCATGATGACGTCACTTCCTGTTTCAGATAGAGACGGTTTTGTAAATTTTTAAGGGTCTTTTTTGTCCACGCATCTCCTCCGAAACTAATCAAGATAGAAGCTTGAAATTTTCAGGGGTTGTAGATGAATGTCTGTAGATGTACCCCCATGCTTCCAATAATGAAAATTGCTCAAGGCCTCGAAGCTCGCCTGAACCTGAAAATAGCACCAAATTTTTCCACGAAATTTTTGCACATTTTCTGTATTACCTTTCGATGTGCACATAGTTTGTTAAAACATGTAATGCAAAGTTGTTTCAATTTTTACGAGCTTTCCTTTGATATCAAGAAAAAGGGTCTGACCCCTCAAATTAGGGGCCAAGGGGGCTCTAAAGTCTTCTTATAATAACTCTTTACTCAACAATAATTTGTTATTAATTATATTAGCAAAAATGTTCATTGTACAGCTGTTTATCTATACAGTATCATACTAAAGTTATATATTACGTAATTAGGGGTTTCGAGGGGCCAGAAGTTCAAAACTTCATTTATATCAGAAAAAGGAGAAATATTTTTAAAAGCAACGTAGAACAAAAGTTGTTCTAAATAATGATCTGAACAATATTAAACCAAATATTTTGTTGTTAGTGGTCCCGGTAAGGGCTTAAAGGGTCGGCCCCTAAAACACATTTGTACAGATATCTCGAGAACGGTTTACAATTCATGAACACTTGTAGTACAAAATATGTTTATATTAGCGAGACCTTTTATTTGATATCAAGAAAAAGGGACTGGCCCCACAAATTAAGGGGCACAAGGGCTACTAAGTCTTTTTATGATAACTTTTCTGACCAATAATTTGATACAAAGATATCGGGGGTTTAAAAATTGATCTTTTCGGAAATTTTGTTTCCGGGTCCTTGGTTTAAAAAATAGCGTAATGTTTATAGTAAAATTAACTCGTACCAAAAATAATTGTTAAGTCGTACTTAAAAACATTCGGATTTTTTTGTTTAGTCGTTCTTGAAATCAAAAAGGTTTTTGTTAAATCGTACTTAAAATCATTCGGGTTTTGTTAAGTCGTACCAGGAATAATTCCTTTTTTTCATCTTTTTATTTTAGTTACTCTTGTCATTGGTTAAAGAGCTCTGTTTTTACAGGAACTTCCAGCTTTACTTCCGACATTAACGGAAGACCCACTCGTTGCTTTGCAACGAGCTTTGCTCTAGTTATTATTTTATTTTTTATTTTTTTTCCGACTTTTTTCGAACGCTATTTCTCGTGAACTACTCGACCGATTTGCATGAAATTTACAGGACGTATTGAGCATTAAAAGTACATGATATCAAAAAATTTCTCGCTGATGACGTCACTTCCGGTTTGAGATTTTGAGGATTAAGTGAATTTTTAAGGACCATTTTGTCCATATAACTTCTCAAAAACTAATTGCGATAGAAACGTGAAACTTTCAGGGATAGTAGATGAATGTCTGTAGATGATCCTATTAATTTGATATTTTGAAAAATGCGCAAGGCGGTGCAGCTCGCCTGAGCTCAAAAATTGGCACCAATTTTTTTCACGAAATTTTCGCAAACTTTCGGCCCTTGCTTTTAATGTGTAAATATTTTGTTAAGATATGTAATGCAAAAGTTGTGTAGATTAACTAGGACTTTCGTTTGATTTCAGAAAAAAGGGCTGGCCCCTCAAATTAGGGGCCAAGAGGGCTCTAAAGTATTTTTGCAATAACTCTTTACTGAACAATAATTTGTTATTAATTATAGAAGCAAAAATGTTCATTGTACAGCTGTTTATATATACAGTATCATACTTAAGTCATATGTTACGTAATTAGGGGTTTCAATGGGGCAGAAATTCAAAACTTTGATCATTAATGTCTGAAAAAGGAGAAATATTTTTAAAAGCAATGTAGAACAAAAGTTGCTCAAAATAATGTTTTGTACAACATGCAACCTTAAATGTTTTTGTTTATGACCCCATTTAGGAGTTAAAGGGTCGGCCCCTAAAACACATTTGTACAGATATCTAAAGAACTGTTAACATTTCGTGAACACTTGTAAAACAAAATATGTTTATATTTTCGAGACCTTTCATTTGATATCAAGAAAAAGGGGCTGGTCCCTCTCATTAGGGGCGAAGAGGGCTCTAATGTCTTCTTACAATAACTCTTTACTGAACATAATTTTTTTATCAATTATAGAAGCAAAAATGTTCATTGTGCAGCTGTTTATCTATACAGTACCATTTTTAAGTCATATATTACGTAATTAGGGGTTTCAAGAGGCCAGAATTCAAAACTTTAAACATTAATATCTGAAAAAGGATAAATATTTTGAAAAGCAATGTGGAACAAAAATTGTTCAAAATAATGTTCTGAACAATATGATACCAACAATTTTGTTGTTAGTGGGCCCCAGTAAGGGGTTAAAGGGTCGCCCCCTAAAACACAGTTGTTTAGATATCTCGAGAACGGTTTACAATTCGTGAACACTTGTAGAACAAAATATGTTTAAATTAACTAGAACTTTTATTTGATATCAAGAAAAAGGGGCTGACCCCTCAAATTATGGGTCAGGAGGGCTACTAAGTCTTTTTATAATAACTCTCTCTTTTCTGACCAATAATTTGATATTAATCATGAAGCAACAAAGAGGCTTTTATAAAGCTTAATTTAAAACTGAAATCTGTTTTAAAATCGGACGATGCACTACAGGGAAATCGGGGTTTAAAAATTGAGTTTTCCGGAAATTTTAATGCCGCGTTCTTGCTTTAAAAAATAGTGCAAAATTCACACTGAAAATAACTTTTACTGAAAATAATTCGTACTGATCATGAAACTATATTTTAAAAAAACATAAAATTATATGCATATTGTAGAGTTTCCAAAGCTTAATACAAAACTGAAATTCGTTTTAAAATCGGATGATGCATTGCAGAGATATCGGGGTTTAAATGTTGATTTTTCCGGAAATTTTGATTCCATGTTATTGGTTTAAAAATAGTGCAAAATTTACACTGAAAGTAACTCCTGCTGAATACCATTCGTACCGGTCATAAAACCGAACTCCTTTTTTTAAATGTTAATCAGAGTGTTTATCGAAACAATTTCGTTATTTCGATCGATAATTACGTTGTTAGTTTTTATAATAGTCTTATTAGTCTTAATCGAAATTATTATCGTACGATTCCCCATGTCAACTCGCCATGTTTTGACTGCGAACAACAGCTGATAGCGGTTTGTCAACATTTTTAAAAGAAGCATGACCTGCAAGACATCGATAGTGGAAATTTCAGCTCAACTAACGTATGCCAGATTATAAAGGTATGTTTCAATACAGGATATGTCGTATTGACTTTTTCTTTTCAAAGTATTTGCACTTTTCAATCTAATCCGAGATGTCTCTGACTCTAACCTCCGCTTTAGAAGTACGTCACAATATAAAAGCGGGCGTTAGTGTAAGAGGAATCTCGGAATATTATCTGTCCAGTGTATTTTCACGGGTATGTTTTGCACACCATCTTTTGAATTTCTATTTATTATTATGTATGTCTTACTTTGTATTGAACAACACACCGCACACTGTAAAACAGTGCATTTAAAAGCGGCGGGAGTCCTAAGGTACACAAGAATAGAATGTTGTAATTCGAATGCATGTTTGCATGATGATAACTTTACCCTAAATATTTGATTATAGCAGATCTTTACCATATCGCCTTCACTTAATTTATAAATTAAAAAAACTCAGGCTTGTGTTTAATGAAATAAATATATTTGACGTAGTAAATATTCAATCTAATTAAAATTAGACCTTTTGTCTCGCTCTCTGTAATATATGGTTATTGCTCGTGTAACGAGCATGTAAAACTCTGAGTGCGAGATGAAAAGTCTCAAATTTCGTATTATATCAAGCTCAGATTTTAGGTCAATGTTCCATGATATCTATTAAACAGTCTTCTCAAGATATAAGTATTTCACAGAATCATTGTAATTTGAGAGATTAGTTTATCTTTTATACATATTGATTCATTTTAGGTAAGCTTTACATATGTACATGCATATCACATCTACATAGTATGTAAATAATTTTACTGCATGTGCCTTAGATCTCTCTCTCTCTCTCTCTCTCTCTCTCTCTCTCTCTCTCTCTCTCTCAAACTTTTAATCTTGGCAAAGTGTCAGAGGGCAACTTAATTTTGTGACAAAAATATCTCGGTCTTGTAAAAGAAATCCAAAGTGCATTGAATTTTAAATTGAGCATGTATTATCAATCCCTCATTTTTTCAATGTGCAACCAAAATCCAAAGCTTTGTAAAATTGTTCATGGAATTTTATGAGCATTTTACATAGTATTGGTTTTAAAACATGTATTTCATAAGAAAAAACCCAGTAGAATTGACAAAACATGGTATACATGTAGCAGAAGCTTATACTTTGACGCTGTTCGGATTGGTAATACATGTATTCCTTTGTAGTTTATGAATTGAAATATTGCTGTTGCACTACAAGTAAAACAAACTCTCTCTCTCTTGCTCTTGCTCTCGCTCTCTCTCAATCTGATATGTCTATACCCAAGAAATATTTTTAATGTTATGATATTATGACTTGATATGCACATTTTTGTTTGTGTACTGCCTAAATGTTAATGTCCTGTATTTGGATATGTCATACTTATAACACTGCATGGTGAGAGTATTGTTTCCAAAAACATTATGTATATGTTATTGTATACACAGCTATTACAAATACATGTATGTTAACTCAGCTAATTTTTTTTTTATTTCAGCTCAAGACGGACTCTTGTTACCACATTGCTTTTACCTGTTGATTCGTGTGGTTTCAGCTCTTGGGGTTAACCTGTCACCTCTACCCACATGCATATTCCTTGTGTTTTACAGACTATCTACCGGTATTTCAAATTAAAACGGATAATGCATGAACAATAATGGAACTTTAAGAAAGCATCATGCACTATTGTGGTTTGTTCATGTTTGATAAGAAATTATGAAAAACAAAATTAAGGCTGTTTAAAGAAATATGATTGTTGTGAAAAATTGTTTTCCAATAAAAGTATGCAATCAAATTTCCTACATTTTTTATTTTATAAAGATATTTAGAAGTGTTTACATAATTGAAAAATCACCCAACTATTTCTAATTGTTTCCATTAAGATTACATGTAGGATATGTAAATGTACATTTGACTTTTGAATAACACCTGCAATGATAATTACTTTTAAGCAAGAAACAATCTTTTTTCACCCTTTTAAGGTATATATGCATAACAAAAGTAGACACAGCATGTCAAATTTGAACTTTTTTAATGGAATTCTCCTCCACCTCCAGCTACCCGGGTGTGTTTGAATTTAATTTTATTTAAGGCAGATGTTGAACTTGTTGATCTTACTGTTTTAGCATGGTTAAAAAGAGACAAGAAACCAGAATAGATTAGATATTCAATAAATATGATTGTTAGCTTACTTTTTTTCATAGAAAAAAGAAATCACATGCAAGAATACATGTCTATTTAATTATTAAAATGCTACAAATCATTCAAGAAACAAATCATTCAAGAATCAAATTTTAGTATCATTGATGATTGTTTTCATATATGTGTGAGAAATGACTCAAAGAAATTGCCACAAGTTTCATAAAATTAGGTAAAAAGATTTCAAACCATGACTTTTTATGAAAATCAAAAGATAGGGGGAGCGTATACATGTAAGGGCATTTCTAAGTTATGTGATGCTTTTATCAAGATAATATCATGTAGATGTATGTTGTATTGAATAAGGTTTCTTATTAAAGGTGGTTTAACAACAATTGACCTCTAAAAGGTCAGATAAAGATGTTTTACTATGGAGAACCCTGTAAATCTGTGTTGAGTAAAAGAAATTGGAAATGGTGGCTCACTTAAATGGCCATATGTTTATTAAACCTCAATGGAATTGTCAATATGTGGTATACTTTTTTCTCAGAATTGCATTAGCTTTCTTATTCTAAGATAAGACATCTGTTCATAAAATGTACTAAGTTAAAGGAAGCAAGGGACAGATTCGGATAAAGTACCCGTTAATATTTTTGTTAATTAAGGTACATCACTACACCTAGACTTATACTTTTTAAGACAATACGTCACAAGATGGCGATTTAAATGTTTTGTTGAACTCTTCATATCGTTCGATTGGGTTGTATATCATCATAGCTCAATGGTTAAAGTATTGGGTTTCTAAACCGTTCGAGTTCGAATCCGCTTAGAGCTATTGTTACTGTTTATTGAATTAAATTTATAAAAATGTAATTGTTCATTTAAAATTGCACATTTCTTACCTATTTGACTTAAACACTTCTTATCAATTATGATATCTATCATAATCAAGTAATTTTCTGCTGATTTGTCGATTGAGAAAATATTTCAAGGTGTTTTGAGGCACCTTAAGAGATGCTGTACTTGAAGGCTTATGAGTGTTGCTAAGATTCATAAAATGAATTTTAATGATTATCATTAGAGGGATCTCCCTTGTTGGAATTGGTATGCAATGTGAAGGCCCCTAATGTTTAATAAGTACATGAGAATTGAATAGTGAAACTTGCGGCTAAGACTGTTGTGTTGACTTTACACTGTGAAATTGCAGGTTACAAATGGGAGGTTATATAACTCGAAATTTATGTGGATGGGACATTATATACCTATTTACTGGGTATGAGGATGATAGCAAGTTTATTGACTTCCAAGACAGCCACTATGTCATGGGGCGAAGCCAAGTGAAATAGTTGCTGTTGAGGGGGACAATAAACTTTCTGTCATCCAAATAGTCAGTAAATAGCTATAGGTATTTCAATTATTATTCTGAAGAAAACTTTATTTGTTCGCGATGCAGAATTTCTTGATGATAAACAAATTAGAATTATCGGACTTTGAATTTAATGTTCCGAGTTTAAAAAGGAGGGAAATCGTATGCTGCCGGTGAATACTTTCGTTGACTATTCACCATGGACAGATAGCATAGAAACTATTTCACAGATGGAATAGCATGTTTGTTCATTGTAATTTTACATAGGAAATATTCACAAAAATAAAATAAACTGTACATTGGTAAGTTTCTGACAATTGATGGTGCAAGAAGCACACAGTTTGGAAGGTCAAAGGTGACGTCTTTTGTTTCTTAGCCCTTTTCGGCTTTATAAATCAAAAAGTTTATAACCGATTACGATGATACTTTTAGAGATTGTGTGCAACTATTCTGCCTCAAAACTTCTAAAGTTTCTTCGAAAACGTCACTTCCGTTTTTACGTTACGTCATTTATAAAATTTTCATAGAGTCATTTCGTCCGCGGCGTTTCTAAAAACGCTTTAAGATAGAAGCTTGAAATTTTCAATGGTGATAATTTTGTCGATTTACCTCTGTAATAAGGCTGGAAATGAAAATCTGTCTCTTCCGGTCGAAACCGGAAGTGAATCAAATTTTTCGAAAAATTGAATTTTTTTATCAAACCAAAAATGGATATGTGTTTTGTAGAGCTTATTAAGCTGACACTGAAAGTCGTTTTAAAATCAGACGATGCATTACAGAGATATCGGGATTTAAAAATTGATTTTTCCGGAAATTTGGATTCCGCGTCTTTGGTTTAAAAAATAGCGTAATGTTCAAAGTAAGATTATCTCGTACAAAAAATAATTGTTAAGTCGTACTTGAACACATTTGGATTTTTTTGTTAAGTCGTTCTTGAAATGAGGAAGGTTTTTGTTAAGTCGTAGTTAAAATCATTCGGATTTTGTTAAGTCGTACCAGGAATAATTCGATTTGTTTCATCTTTTTATTTTAGTTTCTCTTGTTATTGGTTCAAGAGCTCTGCTTCTTACAGGAACTTCCAGCTTTACGTCCGACATTAACGGAAGACCCACTCGTTGCTTTGCAACGAGCTTTGCTCTAGTTGTATATATATTTATGTGTTTATATTTGTTTACAGAATCACCTTTTTGTACATATAAAACATCCTGAACACAGAACCTTGTCTTTATTATTTACTCGGTCACACTATCATAATCCGCTTTTTACAATGGCATACACTTATAAATTAAGGGAATGTTGAATTCATTAAAAAATGCTGTTCCTTCGATGAAATCAATAGAATGAAATAATATATACGTAAAATATAAAGCGAAGGTCATATAAATTCTAAACGGAGCTCATTTCTTTTTTTATTTATTTTAGTAAAAGAAGAACACTATACAATGCAGCAGCATTTTTCAGAATCTACCAGAGAAGTAGATTTAATTATCAATAGAAATTTTAATTCAAATACGGGTATGCCCTTGTAATATTGAAATTTTTTATGACCTCCATTTGGAAGAACTATCAACATAAGTCACGTGACTCTCAATTCAGGGGATCACACTACATGTAAGTGTCATACAAAGTGCATGTAGCATTTACTATAATTTAACTTTAATCAAAGCGGCACGTCTTTTCACCACATTAAAACGCGATTGACCACAATAAACACTACTGAATTCAAAACCCACTGATATTCCCACTGTGCAATCCTACAGACTTCGACTCTACCCCACATTACGCCACTGTACAATCCTACTGACTTCCACTGTACCCCACTGTACAATCCCACTGACTTCCACTGTGCCCTACTTTAAATCACTGTAAAGTGCACTGATCAGCACTGTTCGCCACTGTACAGGGCACTGACCAGCACTGCACCCCACTGTACGCAACTGTACAATTAATTTGAAGGAAAAAACCCACAGATTTTTGAATTTTCAGTTTAATATTTTCTTCGGTATGTATCTTTATTTTACTGTATATATCATAACCATTATGTATGCAGATAACTTGACAGAAGACCATTATGTATGCAGATAACTTGACTGAAGAATGAAACAGGTCGTTAAATTTATTAAATATGTTTTTAATTATTTAATAACGTCTTTTGTTATTGAATGTTACGATCACAAAATAATGTTATGTTTTTATGATAATTTCCCTAGGTCATATATGAAAGTTCTGAATTTTTCATGTTGAATCTGATTATTTAAAAAAGTGCATGTCATTATGTTTTTCTGTCAGTCATTAGAAAATCCCCCACCCTAACCAGCAAGGTTAAATAATCATCGCTTACTGGTGATATAACAAATGCTCAGGTTGTTAATTTTCTCCATCTCATGTTCTGGCCACTTAAAAACAGTCAATTAACAAAGAATCCTCTAAATATATTCATGTTTGTTCTTTGTGTACACATGTCCAAGTATGACCGCCCGCTTGACTACATCGGTGCATTTTGAAGAAATCTTGCGAGTTTTTAGCTCATATGTTGATTTCTTTTTATTGAAATATTTAAAGATACATAGCAAATGTCGGGTTTTGATTTTACAAAATAACACCTACTGCGGAATACATTATAAATTTTAAACATATTTAGTGACGTAAACTGTATCATTAATTTGAGTACGAAATAAAGGGAGGATTTAAATCAAGGATGGTTGTTACATGCTGTAATATGCGTAGCTGTACAGTTTTCTTAAAATATTGTTAATTTATTGGTTGATATTTAAATGTTTTAGAAATACGAAATATAAACTGCCCTATGCTGCACACGAGATAGAGGGAGAGAAAGAGAGAGAGAGAACGTTTTGACTATATTGCATTAGTGTCATTTGTAGTCGTAGAAAAGTTTACAGTAAAATATATGTGACCTGGCGGTTTTGATGCCGTAGGGAACTTCAACGTGCTTAAATTACAATGACTTACCTTTCTGACTCGGGGCCTCAAATTTTAGCAATAGAAAATTCACGAGAGAAAGAGAGAGACATTAATCAAAAATCCATTGGTTTAAGCAATTAATCTGCTTCTTTTACATACCGAGTATTTTTCTTTTTGTTTCAAGTTTATCTTTTCCACCTAACTCCAGGGTTTAAAAAAAAAACTGCAAACTTTATATCGAAAATAAATGTAGCACAGTTAAAGGGGCATGGTCACGATTTTGGCCAAATTCTTTTTTCTGTTTTTATTATTTACAATGCTTTATGAATGCATTTCTAATGATCAAATGAAATTTGAGAGTCCGTCTTTAAGTTTTAAGCAAGATACAGAGCTCACAAATCTTTGTCATGTAAACAAGGCTCGTGCCCTGTTTTTGATTACAAGGTTCAATATACCAATAAAAAACCTTTTTGAAGCTGATTTTTAAGTCTTCTTATTCATTTCAAGCATAGATAAACAGCTCCTAACGTTTAACATATTTATTTTAGGTCTAAAATTAGAATTTTCACTTAAACTTTCAAAATGTAAACAAAAGTTTTGTTTACATGGCAATGCTATGTAATTCGCATGTACCCCAACAAATGACACTCATATTTTAGTTGGCCATTTAGAATTCCCCACTAAAGCATTATAAACAATAAAATCGGAAAAATATTTTTGACCAAAATCGGGACCATGCCCCTTTAATATCCCCCTCCCCTTTTCCTGAATCCACTTGTGTATCCTTTGCAGTACAGTACTGTGTTATGTTGAGACGATTCGTGTTATGCAATTGGTAAGTAAAATTCATTGGTTTTTTTCTTTCAATTTTGACCTCGATATTTAATCACTATTAAATAGATATTATATAATCAATGTCCCTTTGTGCAAACATCACATGCACGTAATCCAACTTGTAAGTAAATAATAATAAATTTTTAAGACAAGTTTTAGATGATTATGATCCCAATGCATCCTACCGTATTGATTTTTAATCAAAAGTAAAAAAAAATCAGATTTTTTTTTGTTTT
Organism: Magallana hongkongensis; assembly: GCA_015776775.1. Lineage (NCBI taxonomy): Eukaryota > Metazoa > Mollusca > Bivalvia > Ostreida > Ostreidae > Magallana > Magallana hongkongensis. The sequence goes on from VIAA01000096.1 coordinate 164,931, forward strand.
AACAGTGTATATCCCCATTGTTTACATCTGTTTATTTCTATGCTCCAACACATATACGCAGGTGGTCAGTTTTAACACCTTGTTGCAGTCACCCTGTCGTGTGTATAGTCTAAGCCTTTTCTTTTAGTTCCGAGTTTCTCGTTGTTACCAGACAGACAAAAGATTTTTATCTGTAGACATACACAAAGAAGGAGACAGTACACCGAAAATAAAAAAAAAAATTTAATGTTGACTTTCAATCATTAAGAATATTTAAGACAACCATTAAATAACCAATCATTTGAAGCCATGGGCGTAACTAGAAATAAATACATATTTTTGTATGCCAAGATCTATATTTAGTAGCTGTAAACATTACTGTATGTAACCGGTAGTACTTTATTCAAATACTAAAATATTCGTACGTTAACACACACAGAGAGAGAGAGAGAGAGAGAGAGAGAGAGAGAGAGAGAGAGAGAGAGAGAGAGAGAGAGAGAGAGAGAGAGAGAGAGAATTTGTATAGTTGATAGTAAGTATCTTGTTTGCTCTGACACAATTACTTGTTTCAGTAAATGAAGAAAAAAAACAGAAGGAAAAACGAAAGATCGTTTTAAGTCAAAATACTTTTTCTCAATTCACCTATTACGGAAAAAGAAAAAAAATCATGCTTGTCGCTTATAATCAAGTAGGGGTGCAGTGGCCTACACTAGCTCTGTACAGTGGGAAACTGTGGTACAGTAGCTCTGTACAGTGGATGTACATTGGATTTACAGTAGGGTACAGTGAATATACAGTGGATGTCAGACAATGTCAGTCAATTTTTGGGAATTTCAGTTGATTTTGAATTCAGTAGTGAACCACAATGATACCGCAATTGAATTATATTAAGTGAATACCGTCAAAACTTTAAACCAAAGAGTCCAAACAAATTTATTAACACTGCTTCGTGCAATTTGAAATTCACATTAAACAAGTACATAATTGGTGCCGTTATATCACCATTTATGTCAGTTGCTGTTACCTCTTTCCCCACATCATACTTGCGGGAACCTGTATTTGTTTCTGTTTGAGGATGATGTTTAAATTTGTAAAAAAAAATATGCAAAAATGTATGCTTTCTGCAAAAGCATAATAAGATACGTTTTACGGTGTCAGCTAACATGTTCCTTGCATGTGTATATCATATATAGGTAAAATTTGTACAAACCATGTGAATCTTCAATAAAAAGAATTGATACTGTGTACAATATGAAAATTATTTACCTTTTTATTGAAATTTAAATTCAACAGTATCACATATTTTTTTTAAGATGAGGAGAGCATTTTATAACTACCTATATAAGAAGTGGTATCTAGATATAAAAATAGTTTTGGGTGGGCATTTGTGTGAATAACTTTTTCTATATTGATTATAGAGTACCAGTAAGTTTACATGCATTGTTTTCTTTTCGTGCATTTCATAGCTATGTTATGTAGATATACATGTGATAAACTAAAAATAACAATAATTAGCAGACTTTCATCGATAAATTTATTTATACAAATGAAAGTATAAATGAATAAAACACTGACTTTAATTTGATATTAGTTGCATTATGTATTCAGTCATTTTCGAATTGTAATGTACTATACTCTGTATGTTTTTCATTATATTGATTCTAAAATCTATTTAAACTATGAAACGTCATTATGTAAAACGAGATATTGCACCGTCAGCAGGCTTTATTGACATATATGTCAGGAGAAAAACTTGTGAGGAGAAGGCAGAAAATATAACTCACCCGACTCAGTCGGATTGTGATGTACCTTTTTTATCGCAGGCAACTGAACCATGATTGCAGAATAGTGAAAATTAGATGGAAGAGAACCAGACATGGAGGAAGAATTCCTCATTGGACATTTATCATCGAGTTCATCTGACAGTACCAGTGGAGAGGAAGCTCTAGATGCTTAGATATTTAATGAGTTCTATTTAAATAACGTGGGCATAGAACGTTGGTTTTTTTTTAATTTAAAGGCGGCAAACGACTTTTTTATTTTTTAAAGGGGGGAACTTTTTTTGTGGCGACACATTTTCGGTTTGCAGACATTATGCCATAATTTTTCACAAATTTAATCGTGGACCTAATACGATTTCTCAAAAAGTTAAGGCGGGGACATAATGTTACGACATTTAGTAAATAGGAGGACATTTTATACAGTCGGACATAATGTTATATTTTGGCACGATTTTTCACAATTTTTAACCTGTGCATTGTGTGCGTTAAACAAACTCTTCAAAATATATGGCGGACTTACGAATTGAACGTGCATTCCTGTTTGCAGACATTATGCTATAAATTTTCGCGTCGGACATGATACGATCCTACAGAATATTTTACGGAAATATGTTTTCAACGTTTCGAGATTGTGTGTTTGCATGCATATTTTTTATCATGATCAATGTAAATTGCAATAGAAAGTGTATTCATATATATAATTCTCATTCTCAAAATAATTTCAGATCAGTGAAGGCAGACATGATATTACACGAGGGGATAGCTAACATGATATTTTGAAATAAAACGATAGAGTAGTGTGTTCAACGTTGTTGGCAGACATTAGACCATACATTTTCCTAAAAAGAAACAGCTGACATTTTTAGCGACGTGCATATCGAGACATGATATACAATTTCCCCAAAATTTAAAGGCGTCGGACATACGGTAATAACTTTTTGGGGAATATACGGAACTTTTGAAAAGGCGTACATAACGTGATGATTTTTCCGAAAAAGTGGCGGACATTAAGAGATGGCGGACAAAACGTGACGATTTCTTTTTTAAGTGGCGGACATTTCGTGATGATGGACATTTTATGACGATTTTTTTCGAAAAAGTGGCGGACATTTCGTGACGGCGGACATAACATAATGGCGGAGAGCGTGCCTCAACAGAAGAAGATTTTAAAAAACTTTCTCTACATATTCTTATGTAAAATTTCAACCACCAATTTCGGCCCTTCCCAGGGGATCATGATTTGAACAAACTTAATTCAGCACTAACCTAGAATGTTTTCACAAAAGTGACAGATTTTCTGACCGATTGGTGTTTGAGAAGAATATTTTTAAAGACTTTCTCTATTTTTTCATATGTCAAACTTCACCCAACCCCACCCACTCCCATTGTGGATAATTTCTACCCCAAAAGACAATAGTTTGAACAAATTTGAATCTACAATACCCCAGGATACTTCCACACAACTATCAGCTTTTCATGACAAATGAGAAGAAAATTTATAAGATTTTCCCTGTATTTTCCTATGTAGAACTTTATCTTTCATTGCGGCCACATACTACCCCGGAAACCATGATTTGAACAAATATAAATATACACTACCTGAGGATGCTTCTACACAAGTTTGAGCAAGTTTGAGCTTTTCTGGCCAAATGGTTTTCGAGAAGATTTTTTAAAAATATCAGCAAATTTTCAATAATTCTTAATTACGGGCGTTGCCCCTTATTTGAACAAACTTGAATTCCCTTCATTCAATCATGCTTTCTGCCAAGTCTGCAAATTTTATTTTGATATAAATCATTTAGGATTTAATCAAACGTTTTAGTAGAAATAAGAAGGTACAGTTTCTTTTAATATTTTCCCTAAAATTCAAAAGTTCTTTAAATCTCCACACATATAATATCTTTAACATGTGTGTATATGAAATACCAACTTAAACACTTTTATCTTGTTTGAAAAAAATAATGACTTAAACATTTTGGCATATTTCTAAGATTTAGTCAAATATTATGAAAAATGGCAATTTTTTTCATAGTTTTTGGAAGAGAAAAATGTATCTGCAGCCGTCGTCCACAAAAAAATTAATATATTTTATGTGTTTAAACATTATAATGTTATAATGTGAGTTTCGTCGTGGGCGATGGCTGCGGACTTAATTAATGAAAAACACACAGTAATTTGTTTCTTCTGCTCAGTTTTATGAAAATTACGGAGAAATGCACTGTTTGTGAAGGGCTAAGCAGGTATCTATTTATAGATTGTTAGTTGATGGGTATTTTTGAATAAATAATTCAATAAGAGAAGAAGATGAAAATGTGAAAAATTTACAACGTCGACGACGACAACAACGATAGAAAACGAATAAATTTTGAACACAGAAGCTCACTTGATCCTTTGGCTAAGGTGAGCTAAAAATTATTTGTTTAATGTTATCAATGATGGAAAAGCTTCTGTCTATAAACTTACTAAAGTTCAATGGTGTGCAAAGTTGGAGGAACCTGTACAATTTTATTTTGGAAAACCAGTGACTGTGTGGAGGAGCAATATTTTTGAACGAGAAGGTATATCATCATTTGTTCCTGTTCAAAAAATAAGGGGGTCTGCCCAGTAGCACAAAAGTTCATTAAATTGAAGGTCCATAGTCTGAAGGCTTATTAGTCCAAGGGCCATGTAGTTCAAAGATTCATTAGTCCGAAGGCCCGTTAGACCGGAGGTTTATTAGTTCGAAACTCGATATAGTAAATGTTGTAAGGATTAAAATAACTTAAAGGGTCAGGTTTGATTAATTATTTTTCACCTTAACAAGTTCTTGGAGGTTAAAAACACAAAATACTATGAAAAAAAGTGTAACTATAATATGAATTTTTATTACAATAATTTGTATCACTGTAAGATTGTTTTCGTATATATCAGTCCTGTGTGTATGTACGAGTATAATAACTTTTATTCTCTGGTATTTAGATTTCTTCCTGTCCAATATGACTTTTGTTCTCTTTAACCCTTTTTTAGCTCACATGAGCTGAAAGCTCAAGTGAGCTATTCTGATCACATTTTGTCCGTCGTCCGTCTGTCCGTCCGTCTGTCCGTCCGTCCGTCCGTCTGTCCGTCTGTAAACTTTTTACATTTTGAACTTCTTCTCTAAAACCGCTTATCCAATTTCAACCAAATTTGGCACAAAGCATCCTTATGGGAGGGCGAATATAAATTTCAGAAATAAAAGTCCGATCTGTATTCAAAGCGGAGAAAACCTTGAAGCTGTAGAAAAAGGGGGTGCATTTTTAAAAATCTTCTTATCAAAAACTACCGAGGCAAATTCAACGTAGTTTAGCATAAATTATCCTTATGGTAAGGAAAATATAAATTGCAAAAATTAAGGGGTAATTATGTTTCAAATCTGAGTTATAACGAAAATAATAATAACGAAAAGGCGTGTTTCAATCAGTTTAATAGCTTCGGGTTCGGCATCCGGTAAAATGGGTAGGCAAGACTTGGCCTGGGCAAAGCAAAATATTGGCAGTTATTAATCTGCCAATCTCATTAAAATTTCAGGATATTTGATGGAAAAGTATATTTGTATTTGCTGTAAATATTGCTGCAAAATAATGCTTATTTGGAATTGACGATTGCCAATCTGCCCCGGCTTTTATTTAGCCACAATCTGCCCCGGATTTTATTTTGCCACGATCGGGTTTGCATACTCATTTTACCAAGACTCGTATTTCATACTTCTAAAACGAGGTTTTTGTTTAAAGCAGCCATGACATTATACAAAAAAAGGTCGATCTGACTATGATGAATTTGCTTGTTGTGCAACAGTTCGCGTATGAAGGGAAATTTTGAAACATGCAAAATATATTAGTGCCGATTTTTTGAAGTAAATTGAGGCTAAATATTTCAATGCGTTGACAGTTTTCACACATGACGTTGGTGTTGTCTTGTTCTGATTTTCGTTTCGTTTTCATTATTTATGCTTTGTAACCTGGGAACTATCGTCTGTATTTCGTGATTTTTACGTATCAAATCAAACAGATACTTCGGTAAATCAAACAGTTTACTGTTTACCTGCGCAAATTAAGCAAAATCTGATGATGGGGTAATGAAATACAATTCATTATATCGGTAATTTGGCATTATCTTTTGCGTAATGGTAAATTACAGCAATGTTTTGTTGAGATGCTCGGCATTTTCTCGAGTTTATTCAGTTTAAATAGGGTTTGAAATCGCTGACGGAAATATGTAGGTATACACATGTGTATATATGATTCATTTAGAAAAAATAAATTGTGTTCTTTATTTGTTATACATGTAGTGCATGTTTCTTGTGTTTAATTGTTTACAATTTCTATTTACTAACCATATTTGAGTGTTCAGCTTCGAATTATAAGCAAGATACAGAAATTTGCTCACAATTCTATGTTAGTACACAGATCTTAAAAACTTAAAAAAGTAAAAAAAAAATGTCAATAATTATTAAGAAAATTTTGAAAGTCTGTTCTTCCAGAAACCAACTTTAACAACTTATTGTATTGTAAACTTAACCTTTTTTACTCTAAATGGGGGGGGGGGGTCGAAGTTTAACAAATGAATATATAGAGTAAATCTTTAAAAGTCTTCTTCTCAGAAACTAATCAACCAGGAAAGCTGAAACTTGTGTAAAAGCATCATCAGGTAGTGTAAATTCAAATTTGTGAAAATCATGACCCCCGGGGTAGAGTGGGGCCACAATGGGAGATCGAAGTTTTACATAGGAATATATAGAGTAAATCTTTAAAAATCTTCTTTTCAGAAACAAATCGTCCAGGAAAGCTGACACTTGTGTGGAAGCATCTTCAGGTAGTGTAGATTCATAGTTGTGAAAATCATGACCCCCGAGAGTAGGGTGGGGCCACAATGGGGGATCGAAGTTTTACATAGGAATATATAGAGTAAATCTTTAAAAATCTTCTTCTCAGAAACTAATAAGCCAGGAAAGCTGAAACCTGTGTGGCAGCATCCTCAGGTAGTGTAAATTCAAAGTTGTGAAAATCATGACCCCCGGGGGTAGGGTGGGACCACAATGGGGGATCGAAATTTAACATAGGAATATATAGAGTAAATCTTAAAAAATCTTCTTCTCAGAACCTAATCAGCCGGTGAAGCTGAAACTTGTGTGGAAGCATCCTCAGGTAGTGTAGATTCAAAGTTGTGAAAATATTAACTCCTGAGGGTAGGGTGGGGCCACAATGGGGGGGTCGACGTTTAACATATGATTATATAGAGTAAATCTTTAAAAATCTTCTTCTCAGAAACTAATTAGCCAGGAAAGCTGAAACTTGTGTGGATGCATCCTCAGGTAGTGCAGATTCAAATTTGTGAAAATCATAACCCTGGGGGTAGGTTTGGGTCAAACCTACCCCCTGGTAGTGTAAATTGCGTGTAAATTAATAATTATAATAATATCATATTTATGGTGGCATATCTCTTCTTCTTGTGTGCAAGTTATTTTTCTATCAAATATGTCGACATGCAAGATAAATATGTTGACATGCAAGATAGTTATGTCAACATGCAACATAACTATGTCGACATGCAAACAATTGCTATCAAATAAGAAGCGTGAAAATGTTCAAAAATCTCAAAAATCGCTCATATGTGAAATCTAGGATGCGATATGCTATTTATTTATGTCGACATGCAACTAATTAATGTTAACATGCGATATAGATATGTTGCGTGTAACTCATTTATGTCAACATGCAACTTAGTTATGTTGACATGGAAGATAAATATGTCGACATGCAACTTGTTTATGTACACATACAACTTATTTATGTTAACATGCAACATAATTATGTCAACATGCAACTTATAAGTTGCATGTTAACATATTTATCTCGCATGTCAACATAAGTCAGTTGCATGTTAAAAAAATGAGTTGCATGTCCACATAAGCAAGTTGCATGTCAACATAAAAGAGTAGCATGTCAACAACTAGCAAATTGGATGTGACATGTGGGAAATATTTCAATTTTTTGAAATTTTTTATAATTTTCATTTGATTGCAATTTTCTTGCTTGTCAGTATCGTTAAGTTGTATGTTGACATAACTATCTTGCATGTTAACATATTTATCTTGCATGTCGACATATTGGAAAGAAAAATAACAGAGATATGCCACCATAGGCTTCATCCATGAAATAGAAATTCAAATTGTTTGAGTGAAATAAATAGAGATTTCAAGCAATAGAGAAATGGAGACTACAGCAATTGAGATTCTGACTAACATATTTATAATTAGAAGTACTCTTAATTTTTTTTACAGCTGAGAAAAATGCAAGCAATCATAAACACAAAATGTGATAAATCAGTATATGGATCAATACTTACAAGTATATTTGCATGACTTTTTTTTACAAAAGAATAACTTTATCAGCATTCTGATATTTTTGTAATTTAAAAAAAAAATTATGTTATAAATAAATTAAAAAACAGATGCATGATTTCATTAGTGCTGCAACAATAACTTGAGGAATTGACATAGAAGATGACAAAGGGTTTTATGATAATTAACATTAGACTAAATACTATTAATAACTGGTACATGTAATAATTACCATAATATATTTTGATAAAATAATGATCAGAAATGATTATTATAATAATACCTTAATCATTAAATTTCTTTGAATGAAAATTTTACATCAAAGAACAAGTCGACTGTATTTCGCACTGAATAATAAATACATGTACATGTAGCATTATGTTTTTCTTACCATATAATAAAATATTACCATAGCAATCAGTTAGGCAAACAAGAGGCCTAAGGGCATCGTGGCTCACCTGGGCAACTGTAGCTAAAACTCTGATGTAATCAGAACAACGTATCCTGACAACTTTTTATTTTTATGTAAAAATGCATCCCACCTCCAATTGTGGTCCCACTTAGGAACCATGACTTGAACAAACTTGAGTCTATGCTACCGATAAGGATGCTTCCACACAAGGTTTTTGTATGAAAATTTTTAAAGAAAGCCAACAAATTTTTAATAATATGCTATGGGGGCAACCTATAGTGATCAGTTTGTCCGTCCACTCATCTGACCATCCATCTGTCTATCTTAGATAACTTTTTCGGAGCATATCTTCTCTCTTTTTGGTCTACTCTGGGTCATGATTTACCCACATAGTGCCTTTGGTCAAAGGGTGTGCAGTGACTTTAAATAATGTTCAAGGTCAAAATCATATCAGACCAATCTAAAAAAAAATTCTTAGCATTTACACCCTCCCCTTAGCCCTGTCTGGCTCATACTTCTCATAAACAGAACTTTTTATGTAAAAAGTGTGCAGTGACCTTGAACTTATTTCAAGGTCAAAGATGTTTAGTTCTTTATCCCCCCCCCCTCCCCTGAAAGATGGAGTTACTCTTTATTCAAATAAATTGGAACCCCCTAATCCTTGGGATGATTTGTGCTAAGTTTGGTTAGAATTGGCTCAGTAGTTCTGAAAAGAAACTAAAAGTGTGAACAGTTTATAGATGGACGGACAGTCATAGATGGACGCTGAATAAAAAGCTTTTAATTCAGGTATGCTAAAACATAAGTGTGATAAAATATGCTTTTATTTTTTTCATCAAAATTTGGTAATCATTACACAATGGAATAAAATACAAAGACATGAACTGGCTATAATACATAGAATTGAACGTAATTGTTTCTAATGTTTCCATGGTAACGGTTGTCTATATTTTTTTACCTATAGGCCTATTGCTAATTTGCAAACCAATATTACAAACACTCTCAATTTATTCCTATATAAGTGTTTAAGGTAACTCCGTACCTATAGAATTATGGATTTAAAGTTAAAAAACTTACCTTTTTTAAACTTATTGGACTTGAATTTCATCAACAACAACAACAATATATATATATATATATATATATATATATATATATATATATATATATATATATATATATATATATATATATATATATATATAAATATGCATTTTTAAGATGTAAGGTAACAAGAGGCCCATTGGGCCACATCGCTCACCTGAGCAACAATGGGCGTTCAAAAGATTTTGTGCCATATGGCCCTCGGTAGAATAACAAAAAAATAAATATTGTAAAGTATTCGAATTTAACACTTATTTTTGCATTCACGTACATGTTATCTTTGACACTGTACCTTCATAAAATACTGTTTTTACACAGAATAAGAAAATCCTACGCAAGATATAGAACTAAATATTTGGTAGGGGTACACTGTTATATAACTTCTAATTCCCTGTATTTTCGTTCTGCCCCCCCCCCCCCCTCCCCCACTTAATAAAGCGATCAAAATATATGAGAGCATATAGGTACATTTTCTTCCTCAAATACTTACTAGTTATTGTATTTTTTTAAAATAGTTATTGTATTTCATCAAAAAAAATCCTACATGTATATATGTGAAGAAGAAAATTGCACCTCATTGCGCTCAATTTCTCAAATTAAAAATATTCAACAATTCAATTTGTCTTCTCCATTATAATTAAATGACTGTTGTTTACCTCGCGTAAACTCGTGACTTTATAACTTTACTCACACTTTATTGATGAATACACTGGACTGAAAAATGTTGTCACGTGACATGTTAAAGAGCTATTAAAATCAATGTTACCGTACTGACAGGCACATCACTCTAATTTACTATGGCCCACCCATTATTTTCATTTTTATTCAAAAATAACAAATGGCTACAAACCAGGATAATTTTCCGCTGTAATATTTTCCTAGGAATAGCGATAATTCTTTTATCCCCGCAACAGAAATGTGTCAGAACAATGGAAACTGTTTTAACGATGTCGTTTTTATTTAGTCAAATTTCACATTATTCATTGTATAAAGAGGGGGCCCCAAATAGTAGTTATATACAGCATATCATTCTTTAATTTTTTTGTGTACAAGTATTTAACATACTCTAATTCATATAGAATTTCTAATGATCATCCAAAATTTCAGCGTCAATCGTAGAATTATAAGCTAGATGAGCTCAAAATTTTGCTAGGTTTGAGTCATATTTTGTTCACATGAGTTTATTACATTTAGCGTAAGATTTTTAACTTCGTATTTCCTATTCGGCATTTAAAATGGAAAAAAACCTGAATGGCCTCAGATCTGTGTACAAACATAGAATTGTGAGCAAATCTCTGTATCTTGCTTATAATTCGAAGCATAACACTCAAATATGGTAAGTAAATAGAAATTGTAAACAATTGAACACAAGCAACATGAACTATATATAACAAATAAAAAACACAATTTATTTTTCAAAATGAATCATATACATATATATACCTACATATTTCCTTCAGCGATATTAAACTCTATTTAAACTGAATAAACTCGAGAAAATGCCGAGCATCTCAACAAAACATATTGCATTATTCTACCATTACGCAAAATATGATACCTAATTACCAATAGCCTGAATGAATTGCATTTTAGTTCTTTCTTAATACATCAGTTGTTGCTTAATTTGCGCAGGTAAACAGTAAACTGTTTGATCTACCGAAGTCTCTGTTTGATTTGATACGTAAAAATCAGGAAATACAAGCGACAGCTCCCAGGTTAACGCAAAGCACAAATGAAAACGAAACGAAAATCATCACATGCTAACATCACCGTCATATCTGAAAACTGTCAACGCATTGAAATATTTAGCCTCAATTTTCTTCACAAAATCGGCACCAATATATTTTGCATGTTTCAAAGATTCCCTTAATACACGAACTGTTGCACAACAAATAAATTCATCATTGTCAGATCAACCCGTTTATCATATAGTGTCATGGCTGCTTTAAACAAAGAACCTCGTTTTAGAATTATGGAATACGAGTATTGGTAAAATGGGTAAGCAAACCCCGGCCGGGGCAAAATAAAAGCCGGTGCAGATCGGCAATCGTCAATTCCAATTATTTTGCAGCAATTTTGCAGCAATATTTACAGCGAATAGAAAATATACTGGTCAGTAAATATCTTAAAATTTTAATGAGATCGGCAGATTAATAACTATTAATCTTTTGTTTTGCCCTGGCCCGGTCATGCCTACCCATTTTACCAAGGCTCATGGATGCTATAAATTGCTTGAAACACGCCTTTTCTTTATTATTTTCGTAATAACTCAGATTTGAAACAGATTTAGCACTTAATTTTTGCAATTTATATTTTCCTTCCAATAGGGATTATTCATGCTAAATTACGTTGAATTTGCCTCAGTAGTTCTTGAGAAGAAGATTTTTTAAAATGCACCTTTTTTTTTTACAGTTTTGGGCTTTCTCCGCTTTCAATGAAGATTTTTCTTTCATTTCTGCAATTTATATTCATCTTTCCATAAGAATGCTTAGAGCCAAATTTGGTTGAATTTAGTTAAGTGGTTTTAGAAAAGAAGTTCAAAATGTGAAAAGTTTACAGACGGACAGACAGACAGACGGACGGACAGACGGACGACGGACAAAAGGTGATCAGAATAGCTCACTTGAGCTTTCAGCTCAGGTGAGCTAATAAAAACCAAAGGCTGAAATTATCATCTGACTTTTTTTGGTTTAAAAGTTAAATATAAGTGGATGGATACTTGTTTGTCTATTTAAAGTGTATTGCTTACTATGCCAGAAAACTAAAATTAATTAAAAATTAGAAAAATTATAGCATTTAGAGAAAAATAGAAAAGAGTTATTTACCTTTGTCATTATTGAATTATGTCGAATATAAGGATGAAAAACACTTTTTGAATATTTCAAAGTAAAACAATGATTTGAGTTTTTGATGTGCAGCTATCACAACATAAAAATTACAAATCTACTTGCAAGAATTTTAATGAATTCATGGTTTATGTAAAATGTATGACGTCACAGGAGGGTGGATTTACTTTAAATGCTTACAGAGAATGGCTCTTAAATTCCTATATTACAGTTATTTAATATACCTGTTCTTAGTTATTAACTGCAATAAATGTTAGATTATCATATAACTCCTTTCTATATTATCTTGGGAATTAAACATACCCTCTACATAATGTACGGCAGTAAGTGGGTCAAAGAGTTGGACAATATCCACAAATACATGGAAGTACAGAGATTAATTTATTAATATTGACATTAAGCTAATACAATACAGAAATATTTATCAAAAAAAGGATAAATACATTCATACATCTGTATGAAGATTTTTGCAAATAACATTAGTTTTTATTTAATTCTAATTCAAAATTAATTAATTGTTTTTCTTTGCTTGTTGTTTTCTATACATTACATGCATCAATAAGACAAAGACCTTTGGAAATTTTAACTCATCATTAACAAACCGTACACTGTGAATACACTTCTTTCTCATTATTACACACATGCTACAAGTTTTTAAAAATATTTTTTTTAAATCAAATTTTATTTCCTACATACCTACCCTAATTTTCTTGGTCAGGTGACACGTTAGAATTAGAATCACGATTTTCATGTCTTAAATTAGATAATTCTTATATCAGATGATACCTGAAGCATTATTATTCAGTTATTCATTATTGTAAAACGATATAAATTGCTAATTATGTGTAATAAGGATAAACACTATTTAAGCATCAACGACACGGTAAAATGAGGGAATACCCCCTCTCTTGAGAGATGCATGTACTCAAAGTGTTTACATGTATTAATTCTTCATTAAAAAAAATTCTAAATGAAAATCCACTTGTGGTTCATAACTTATAAAGTAATGACATGGAACACACGGAGCACGTACGAACCTGACTAGCAAAACCCCTACAACTTCATTATTAAAACCTACTAAACTTAAGTTTAATTCGGCATTAATTCCTATTCAATCAATCAAACTAGATGACTGTCAAACTAAACTGTATAACGGGTATACCTATCTTTCTCGTCGTCGCCATTGTTGTTGTGATAGACTGAGGGTGGTATCACGTGGCCGATTTAAGGCGGGGTTTATTCAAATGCTGTATTTATTGTGGACGCGAAAATAATAATTAAAATTATTTACTAATTTCTATATCTTTTTAACTCGATTGATATAAACTGCGTAATTTATTGTAAAGATATATCTTTATACATGTATAACATATTTAAATCAATCAATCAATCAAATATTTCTTAGCATGAAAAAATACGCCACGTATACCTTTAAAGTATAAAGTAACGTAACACAACCCTGCATGGGCACACAATTTTTGATAATTATTAAATAATAACAATTATGTTTGATGAACATGCTCTTTTTAACCTTTGCTGTTCAAGTTATGTTAGTCAGGGTTGGCAAAAAAGCGGCAAATACTCATATTTCCCAGGACGGTTGGAAATACTGGTTATTCCCGGGAATTACTGGTATTTCCCGGGAAATACTGGGAAATAAAGTACAACTACATATTACAGTACTTAATTAAATCTGTAGGGATGTAGACAATAGTACACCTTGTCAGCAATGACATTTTATAATGTTCTTTGATTTTAACAAGTTATGACTGGTCAGTAATGCATTGGTTATCTCTTATGAATACTCAAAACATGGTTCATTCATATACCATTGTAATTTGTTTTTAAGGCTTTAATCAGGTAAAGGTGCATCTACACAGTTATCATAAACATGATATCAAAGGTTCCTTTTTTTTTTGGTTATTTGGTGAATATGAAAATGGGGCAAGAAAATTGGGAAAAATAAAGTGTGACTGTGTCACTGCCTCAGTATGCAACACACCTAAGAAGAAGCCAAATATCTTGACTTTGTTGTGACTGGTGGTGTTCCGAGTCGAAATACTCTAAAAACAATGAATGAGCGTGTGAATGTAAGATCAGGTGCGTGTGTATTTGGGTTTAACCAGGGGCTGGTAAGTGGTTGCTTGCTTATAGGAAACTATCCATTTGTTTATTACTTTGTTTTATTTTTATGCTGTTTTTGTGTTCGTGTTCACAAGTTTATGCCATCGACTGACAATATTTTAATACAGGTAGCTATGGTGAACTGCCAGAGGTTCACAAAACCTTCGAAAATATTCTCAACTCTGTCATTCTATATTGCTTTTTACATTATTTTTTCCAATGCCACAACCAGATAACATAACAATAGCTACTGTGAACTGTCAAGGGCTTGCAACTCTCAGTAAACGTAAAGATGTTATTAATTATTACAAACAAAAACAATATTCAATAATTTGTTTTCCAGATACACATTTTATTCCGGATAATGAACCATTAATTGAATCTCAGTGGGGATATAAATGTTATTTTAATTCTTACATGTCAAATTCAAGGGGTGTTTGTATTTTTTTTAACAACAATTTTGAGTTTAAAATCCATGGTGAAAAGAGGGACAGTGGGGGTAATTTACTTGCTTTAGATTTGTCCATTGAAGATAACAGGGTAACCCTCATAAACATATATGGCCCAAATTCAGATAGCCCTCAATTTTATGAAAATATTAGAGATATATTTTTAGAATTCGACAACGAATACTATATATTATGTGGTGATTTTAATTTAGTGTTAAATCCTTTACAGGATTCCCATAATTATTGTAATATAAATAACCCTAAGGCTCGTTGTAAAGTTTTAGAAGTCATGGAGGATTTACAACTCCTTGATTACTATAGAGTTTTGCATCCAGATAAAAAAGCTTATACTTGGCGTAAAAAAAAATCCATTAAAGCAAGGCCGTCTTGATTATTTGTTGATTTCTAATAGCTTGTCCAATTTAGTTGAGAACTGTGTAATAAAGCCAGGGTACAGATCAGACCATTCTATTGTTTTACTTGAAATTAAATTTAATCCCTTTAAGAGAGGACGTGGTCTTTGGAAATTTAATAATAGTCTTTTGACTGATAAAGAGTATGTGTCAAAGGTCAAAGAAACTATTCATTCTGTAAGTAGTCAATATTTAGAAAACATAGGAAGTTGCGATTTTCAGTGTAAAAATGGTATTAATGAAAGTTTATTTTTGGAAGTATTAATGATGGAAATAAGGGGGGTTACTATATCTTATTCGGCATATAAGAAAAAGGAAAAAGACAATTGAGAAAAATTATTGCAACAGGAAATTGAGGCTCTGGAGTTAAATAATTCTATTGACATTGAATTGTTGGATGAAAAAAAAAATGCTTTAGAAAATCTTCGCAAAGAAAAATTACAAGGTCATATGATAAGATCATGTGCTCTTTGGTTAGAAGAAGGTGAAAAACCTTCGAAATATTTTTGTAATTTAGAATCCCGTAATTTTTTAAACAAAAATATAAAAAAAAATTGAAGTGGATGGTACAGGAATGGTATATGACCAATCAGAAATATTAGACAATGTAAAAAATTATTATGAAAATCTATATTCATGCAATGATGCAAATTTAGTCAATGTAGATTTGGAGAATATTATCTATAACTTCAACTCACCTAAGTTAGAAAAGCAGATGGCCAAAAGTTTAGATAAAGACATTGTGGAAGCAGAGGTACTTACTGTAATAAAACATATGAAAAACAACAAATCTCCTGGAAGCGATGGATATACTGCTGAATTTTTTAAAAAATCTTGGAAAGATTTAAAACATTTTGTTTTAAGAGCAAATAATTGTATTTTCTTCAAAAAGGAGCTCCCCATCTCACAAAGACTTTGTGTTATTTCATGCTTACCAAAAGGTGATAAGCCTAGACAACTTTTAAAAAAATGGCGACCAATTACTCTTTTAAATGTATTGTATAAAATTATTTCAGGATGTATAAGCTTGAGAATAAAAAAAAGTCCTAGACTCGCTGATATCAGATACACAGTCTGGCTTTCTAAAGGGTAGACACATAGGGGAAAACACTAGATTTATCTATGATATAATGTCTTATACTGAATTAAAAAATATTCCAGGTCTTTTAGTTCTTATAGATTTTGAAAAAGCCTTTGACTCAATGTCTTGGTCTTTTATATATAAAGTTCTAGAGTTTTTTGGTTTTGGAGACAATATTATACAGTGGATAAAGATTTTAAACACCAATTTTACGGCCACTATATTACAGAGTGGCTTTTTATCAAAACAATTTGATATACAGAGGGGTTGTAGACAAGGAGACCCTGTTGCTCCATATTTATTAATCCTATGTGCTGAGATCCTTGCAATGCTGATTAAGCAAAACAAGGACATAAAGGGTATTTGTATAAATAACAGAGAACACAAAATATCACAATATGCAGATGACACTTCTCTAGTCCTTGATGGTTCACCTAAATCTCTTTTTGCAGCTTTAGATACAATTAATTTTTATTCCAGTTTTTCTGGCTTGAAGATAAATACTTGTAAGACAAAAATAATTTGGATTGGTTCCAAATTTTTTTCTGATCAAGTCTATCATCATACAAGATGGAAATTGGATTGGGGATCTTCAACCTTTAATCTTTTAGGTATTCAGTTTTCAGTTGATCTTAAAGAAATTATAGATATTAATTTTGGGCTTCAAATCCCAAAAATTTCTGCACTCATTGAACAGTGGAAAAGAAGAATTCTTACTCCTATTGGCAGAGTCACTGTTATTAAAAGTTTTCTTATCCCAAAATTAAACCATTTATTTATTTCACTGCCTACTCCAAAAAGGGAGACAATTTTATACCTATATAAATGTATCTTTGAATTTTTGTGGAAATCTAAGGTAGATAAAGTTAAGAGATCAATTATAACACAAGACTATTTTTCAGGGGGTATAAAAATGGTGGATATAAACAACTTTATTACAGCCCCTAAATGTTCATGGATAAAAAGGTTAACAAAATCATATAAACCTTGGATGGATATTTTTTACACCATCAATGGACATGATTTTTTACAGAAATTATATGATTTTGGAGACACTTTCGTATTGGAATGTCTACATAAAGAAAACAATGCTTTTTGGAAAGATGTTCTCTATTCTTGGTCATGTTATATAAAGACTATTAATAACCACCCAACCATTAAAGACAACATTGTAAATGTTCCAGTATGGTATAATACCAATATAAAAGTAGCCAACAAAACAATCTTTTATAAATCCTGGTATAAAAGTGGGGTAAAGGTAGTGCAAGATTTTCTTGATGAGGATTGTAATGTTTTAGGTTTTGATGTATTTAAACGCATATATAACCTCAATGACATATGTATTATGCAATATAATAGCATTACAACATCAATTTTTAAATATTTGAAACTATTATCTATTGACAGGAGTTCTGTAAAAAGAATTCCTAATCCATGTATGCCAGTTTTTTTGCAACCTGTTTTAATATCAGAAAAATGTACCAAAATTATTTACAACTATTTGAATGAGAAAGATGATGTACCAACTGCTATAAATAAATGGAGGACAGAACTAACTCCATATGGTGTTGATGATATTTCAGTAAATGATGTTTTTAAGATTTGTTTTAAAACAACTCGTGATTCTTCTGTTCAGTGGTTACAGTTTAGAATTTTACACAGAATTCTTCCAGTTGGGTATTACCTTAAAAAAATTAATATCAAGTTTTTAGACAGCTGTGGATTTTGTAAGAAAAATGTAGAAACCATAGTCCATGTTTTTTTTTTCTTGTGATATTATACATACTCTGTGGAGTGAACTGAGTCTTCATATTTACTGAAAGACTTCTGAAAGGATTGGGTTTAATGTATTAAATATTATGTTCGGTGAAGCTCCATTAACATGTCATAACAAAGTAATTAATTATATTATTCTATCTATGAAACAATACTTATTTTCTTGTCTGATGTTGAACAAGGTGCCAACACTAATTGGTTTTCTTGGTCATTTAAAGATAAAATATAATGTTGAAAGATATGCTGCAATTCAAAGTTCTAAAGTGCATAAATTTGAAAAACAGTGGGATAGTTGGAAAGAAATATTTGACTAATAACTGTTCTCTTTGTCTCTTATTTGTTTTATTTTTTTGTTTTTTCTTTCTTGTGTATTATGAACTTTACAACATTTTTTTCCCTTTTCCTGACTTTTTTGTTTTTTGTTGTTATTTGTTATTACTTTTTTTTAAGCAAGTAACCACTGCTTATCGCAATTTAAAAAAGTTTATTATTTAAAATATGATGGCGAGTGTGTGAGTTGGTGTGTTTGTGTGTGGTTTTTGAGGGTGTAATTGTGTGTATGCTTGTATTTCAAAAAATAAATGAATTATAAAAAAAGAAAAAAAAAAAAGAAGAAGCCAATTAGCCCCACTAATAGTATATATCTCCCCAAAACAGGAGCACAAAACTGTCAAGTGTAATTATTTATTAAAACAACATGTGTGATTATTGAATTTTTACTTGCAACACCTACACTAATTATAACAGTTTATTTTGTGCTTTGAATTATAAATCTGTAAAACACAAAACTTGAAGTTAAAAAAAAAACTGGACCAAAATTTGTACACTAGCAGCTATATATAGAAATCTTCTGGAATAGGTGACCTGGTGAATTTAAGATTTATAAACTGACAGTGAAATGGGGAAGTATAATAAATTGGTTTTTGATGCTTACTGTTAATATCTTTTATCATAAACAAAAGTTTTACATTGAACAAACTAAAGAAATAAAGATTATAAATTTGTATTTCCCAGTATTTCCCAGTTTAGTGGAAAACAGTAGTATTTACCGGGACGGGAAATACCGGTATTTACCACTGGTAATTCCCAGCACTGGCATTTCCCGGCCAACCCTGATATTAGTACATGTTTACGCGTTGACATATTAACAGTTACATGTAGATACTATATTAGCTACGGTACTTACCAAAGGAGTTGATGTTACTATTCCAAACGAACTGGTGCCGAAAAGCACCGATAAAATCGCTAATTCAAATTTTATCATCTTCATGCAGCTGAAACGTGCAAACAAAAGTTCAATTAAACAAGCATTCTGAGAGTATTGCATAAGCAATACACGTCCCCTACCGGTTTGTGGAAATTGAGAAAACAAATGCACTCTTATGCAGAATATTGAACCCGAACATTAAAAAATTGAAATATAAAAAAATAATGTTCTCGAAAATGTGTCAACCAGACGTTACAAAAGTGTAAACTTAATCTGTAGTTTGACATTCTGATGCTGTTCAGCAAATTTCATATTATTCCTCAAACGCATAAAGAAAAAAAAATGTGGAAAACTGAAGTGGGACAGACAGACGGACAGACGGACGGACAGACGGACAGACAGACGGACGCAGAGGAAAGCTAGAGTCCCCTCCGGTGAAAACCGGTAGGGGACTAATAAAAACACATCTTTACTCTGCCTATTGATATTTGTATATTTATGAATAATGGGTTTCAAACGATGTGCACCCTATACGTAAAATATTGAGTATAGGCTACCTTTTTTGTACGGATAACTCCTACTACAGCTTTCAAGATAAGAAATTGTTGTTTTGCAGATAAATTGAACTTATATCAGAAGTGAGCATATTGCTTTGATTTTGATTTCTGGTTATTTATGAAACAATACCAGCTGTTGAACTTAGTCATTTTCTCGCAAAATATTGCATATAGGGTACATGTACCCCTATTGTACGGATAACACCTCCTACAGTTTTTAAGATAGAAAATTGTTGTTTTGCAGATCAGTTGTACATATATCAGAGGTGTGCAAATTGCTAATAGTTTGAATTCTGACAAATTATAAAAAAAAAATGTACCAGCTGTTGAAATTTTCTCATACAATATTGTATATAGGGTACTCCAATATCCTGGATACGGTAGGTAGTGTTTATCAATTTAGGGTTGACATGGATTATGGATACAGTTAACATTAAAGAAAACCCGGTTTGCTGTCACTTTGACAGCTTTTCACTGTCTTTCTTTTTTTTTAGATAATTGTAAGGCACACACTAAAAAATATTGAAAAATGCTTTAAAAATGATAAAAGACACTATATCTCAAAATTTTGTTCATTGAGCTCATATAAATTTTATGCCAGCAGAGTAAGGTCAATATACTAAGTTTAATACTATAAATGTTTTAGTTTTATCATCATTCAGTTTTTTGTTAAATGTAATCAAATCTGGGTAGGGATTTGAAAACTAATAAAGGAAATTCGGACTGAAATATTTATAGAAATTGTTAATGAAAACTTAATGCTTTGTGTCTAATTAGTGTCACTGTCATTCACAAACTGTTTTTCATTTTTAAAATAGTTAAGCAATTTGTATTATTTTCACAATCTCAATCTTAGTGTAATTTTTTCCTAATCTTTCAAAAAAAATATTTAAGGGCCATTAACTCAAAAGTAGGTCATTGATCTACTTTTTTGAAAGGGAAAAATAACACTACGACACACAACTCATGGTTTTTTTCATTATCATCATAGGAACTTTTTTCATTATGAGTAAACATATACTTTAAGTGCGACTTTATTGCATTGTAATTTGATGTCGAAATGGAAAATCAAAACACCTAATCGATTAACTTTCGACTAAACTATTTAACTACCGATAAACTTATCACCAAACTTTTTTTTTCTTAAATTTTGATAACCTCTTTTCAGAAAAATGTTAATGGGCAGTAAATTTCACAATTTAAGGAGAGGACATAATGAACATAATAACAAATGCATTTAGTTGTTTTTTTCCTCTACTGTAATAGTCAAGAAAAAATACTGAATTTTAAACATGTTTACATTATGCATATAGCAATATTGGCACCGCCCCAGGACCTGAAACCCTGACCAAGGGGCCATGAATTGTACAATTTGGTAGAGGACTTCATGAATGTTGTAATCATGAATTTAGTTTTTCCCAAATATGTATGGGAACATAAAAATATCTCAATAAATTTCATTTTATATTCATTATTTGAACTCACACTACGTCCGGAACAACTGACCTAGGGATAGTGAATTTTTCACTTTAAAGCAGTAGGCTTAATGGAAATGATAATTATGCATTTAGTTTTTTCTCAAATACATATAGAAGCAAAGAAAAATAATTTCTAATAGTTTATACATTTTCATTTAATTGCCATATTGACCGCATCCTAGATACTGAACCGCATTAATTTTACAATTTAGTTAGTAAACATCATAATCATGCATTTAGTTTTTCTCAAATACATATAAGAGCAACGAAAAGCGTTTTCTTATATGTAATATATATTACTTAATGGCCATATTGACTGCGTATTGTTTGCACATCAGGGCCTGAATCCATGACACGGGGGTCATGAATTTCACAATGATAGCTAGAGGGCATCAAAGACATCATAATCATTTATTTGTTTTTTCTCAAATATATATATGGAATACGAGAATTCTGCAAAAGGAAATCGAAGCGAAAGATTTCCTTTTGCCGAATAAAACAATGTCGAATTACGTTTACGTTTTGCGCATGCGCTAACAACGAAAAGAATACTATGTTCTTATCAAAAGGCGCTACATAAAAATTAAGTAATTAATCATTATCCATAAAGCGTTTATGTTCATAAATATGTTTTTTGCGTTTGACGAAACAATAATTATAACATTCCATTTTAAGTGAATTGTGCATTAGCCTCTTGCACCTAGCCCACATTCTGACCTCATTAAATAGAGGTTTTTTCCTTTAATTTAAAGAATTTTCTAAATAATTAGATGTACGCGAAAAATGATATTTACTATGATGGAAGTTCTAACAAAGTTCATATAAAGAAATACAAAAGAGATTATTTTAACAGAAACAGTTAAGGGTTACGTGCAGATTTAGGTGCCTATTACTGGTAGAATGAAAATCTGGGATGGGAACTATCATCATGCAGTTTCATCATTAAATGACCTTAAAGATTTTGTAGTTCTCTAATCAGCACGTGGTTTTGTAGATTCTCTCTGCAGTGTTATCAGTTTGGTAGTGTGGCCTGTTTCTTTATATGCATAATAGCCGTCCGTGTTGAGATTTAATTAAGTCAAACCCGGTCTTTAAACTTTTGAATTTTCATGGTGGTCAAATGTGTTCGCATTAATTTTCTTCACAAGGTTTATGCAAGATTTTTTTTGTAAAATATTTTTTATATATATTTCAGAAAAATC
This sequence comes from Magallana hongkongensis, assembly GCA_015776775.1. Taxonomy (NCBI): domain Eukaryota; kingdom Metazoa; phylum Mollusca; class Bivalvia; order Ostreida; family Ostreidae; genus Magallana; species Magallana hongkongensis. The sequence continues at coordinate 187,698 of VIAA01000096.1, forward strand.
ACTAAGGTAAACAACATAAATAACCATTTTTCAATCATGGTAACAGAGAAAGTTTGGTGATCAAATCAATAGTACGGGAATATCATCCCACAATTTTTGGTATAGACGTCGGAACCGGGGGGGGGGGGGGGCATTTGTTTTGCAAAGTTTGACATAACACCTTAATCCTTTTTTTTTTTTTACTTTACTCATTAAAATGATCCAATGCTTAATATGTAGAACCATATTTTTTGTTCAAGTTTGTATATATTATGTTCATGTTTTTTTCTAAATTGCTTTCATAACATTTCTTTCATAATATTATTTAAAATTGAAATAAAAAACAACATCGCTAGATATTATGAGGAGTGGGCAGGGATAAAAAAAAATTAATTAGTGAATTAATTAATATTAGAATTGAAAAAACCCGCTAGTGCATGCATATTTATGTTCATATTGTATACCAATGTGGTCATTGTGGTTCTATTTCGAGCTGGATTATCGAAAATGAACGTATGTTTTTAATTTCATAATTAATCTCAATAATTATTAATCAGGTAAAATTCTATTATAGCTTACGGACAATATATCGCATGTGTTGAAATACCAAAAGTTACTCTGGTGCAGGCGTTTTGTATTTATTTGCAAAAAGTCTTAATTTATAAGTATACATAAGTATTACATTTTACTTACTTTTTCCTGTTCGATATTTGCTTTTGGACGACACCGTATTCTTTAAATAGAATGTAGGCTAAATTTAAATGTCTTAGCATCGGGGTATATTTCGGAATACTTCATAAACATAGCTATGATATTTTGTGGCAATTGGTCTCAGGTTTTTTTTATATGATTCACGTTGAATAAATGTTAAGGGAAACACAGAAAGGTCAGAACTAGGAACGAAACAAATTAAGGCTTTAAAAAAAATGGCGGCGTAAATAATTGTAGATCGTCTGACCTATATCTGCACAAAGATTATTTAAAAAAAAAACCCACATGAAATAGCTATTATATCTTGATTACTTTTATTTCATATAATAATTACATCATAAATACTTTGCTGTTTTTTTTTCATTGGCACACATAACACATATATACTGAAAATATAAATCCCCCTTCACTCCAAATATTGTTAAAATTCTTTTAAATGTTAAAATTCTTTTAAAGAATGAATCGGTAAAATGTCATTTTTTTTTTTAATTTCATCTACTTAACTTTTATTTAAAAAAAAAATGCTTACCAGACGATGCAACATGCTCTCGTTTAAGAAAAGAAATCTAAGTTTCGTTTTCGGTCGCCAGGTGTATTGAGGAGGAAAAGGTATGACGTCGAGTAAATACTATTGTGGCTGTTAAAGAACATAAAGGACGAGTGCACTTATGGGCCCCGGTAAAAAGTGAAATAATAAACATTCAAATTAAGCATATTTTTCACTAACATTTTCTATTGATATCTATTCCATAAGAATTAACAAGTTTTAGCGCTGAATTTATTGTATATAAAAAGCACGAAGCTTTAAAACATAGTAGGGGTCAGCAGACATTCGTGATCGATTTTGTACAGTAATCAAGGACAGGCATTCATTTCAAAGCCTTTGTTTACTATCAGCCTAACCGAGTACAAATTTGTGGAAAAGACAAAATACGTATTATACATTTAGAAAACTCCTGTAAAAGTAAGAAGTTTGTACTACATTAGGCTGGTACCTAAAAAATGAAAAACGTATAATAATTTCAAGGTTTTTCCTATAGCAAGCGAAAGCTATTACCTGCGTGACCCATGTTTGAACCCACGCATGGAAAAAATTGTTTCAAACAATCACGTTGGTTCTATCCAGGTAAACGTTTGTCAAACGTGCTCACTGTAAAACATTGACACGTCTTAAATCGCTTAAACCTCACTCGGTTGAAAATCGGTTTGTATGGATTGGGATGAATAAGTGTATGCCCATGGAACAAATAAATAAGATTCATTTTTTAAATCACCCATGCTGCAAGGTCATGATGCAGTTAAAACACAATTACAGAATAGATACAGTAGTAATATACCATTAAAACTACCATCAAATACGCCCTAATTTACGGTGCAAACTGAATGAGTATTGGTCAACTCTCGCGAGATCTCACTTGGAATTTTAGATTTATTCCAAATGAAGTATCACTCAGCTAAACATGGGTTTGTAATGATTGGGAAGAATCGAAGTATTTTGAAACAAAGCCATTTACAGTGCCGATCGCAGAAGGATAAAACGTACGCTCAACTAGGACCCCAGGTCACCTGCTTATTCACAACTACCAAATCTGTGCACTCCGCTACAAAATGTAGTGCATTGGAACCGCAAAGTGAAAGTAGAATAACTAGTGCCACTACTTAGCATTTAGAAAGGCAGAAATGTATTTTTATTAAAGAATACCCCTCTAAGAATTGGAAGTACACTATAGAGGATAAAAAATTCAACATTGACTGTTATTTGAAAGATATATGATATACGTTATATAGACATAAGGTGACCTGTGGTCCCCCTAAGGATATATAAGTTAAATGTGACACAAAATCCTCCTCATTGAAATATCAAAGTACTTCACCTTCTTACTCTGTATACGTAGGTGTAGCCTGTAGAAAGAAGTAGTTTTGCCCCCCCCCCCCCCCCCAGCCACCCACCCATAGACTTTTTACTGATACTTTAATATAATGGTAAAATGATTTGATAATAGATTACATTAGATGTCATCTGGTTTCCGTAATGGATGCATGCCAAAACAGTTTTGTATAAAAAAAAATATCTGACATTTTCGAGCCCGTTAGTGATGAGAACTGTGTGATATTTTTTTTCCATACAGAGCTGTTTTCGGCATACATCGTACTAAAAACACTGCTATTGAATTTCATTGTTGAATTACCTGAGACAGTCTGATTTTGAAAGATATCAGTACTGTAACCACGAGTAAAGAAGCTCACTAATATCGGACTGTACATGTAAAATTTTAGACTGCTGGAAGAAAGGAATGACATCAAATTTACAACAAAGGCAACCTTATAAACTTTTAAAATGCTCTAGCTAACATCTGGTCTCTTTATTGTCATTACGGAGTAGGTGTTCCCCTGTCTACAGGTGTTGCATGAGGGTTGGAGTTCACCACTCCCACCCCCCACCCCACCCCCCCCCCCCCCCCCGCTCCACCTACCACTTCCCTGGACTGGATTTTCACTCATCAAATTAAAAAAAAATATTTAAATTGCTAAAATAAACATAGTAAATACGGACCTTTTGTGAATTGCATCTAAGAAAAAAATGAAGACGAGCAAATCGTCACCCCTTTACCCCCCCCCCTCTCCCCTAACTTTCTTTGACGACAAAAAATAAAGAATAAATGTGATCGAAATGTGTACCGTTTTTGCTTGTTTATAAAATCAAATCTGAACTTTTGTGTTCAGTAGATTAGGGTATAATTTTTCACACACCACATTTTTAACCTGTTGTCTCCTTATAAGTTATGCAATCTCTGGTCTCCCCAATGATGTACAATATATGGCGAACTCTGGTTTACGTATTTATTATCATTTTTATGTGACACATGTTCCCTCTAACAATTATGTTCTTCCTAATAAACAATATAAATATAGTGCATGATTTTCGTCTTGTAAAATGACATAAGATAACCTCTGGTATCCGTATTGATTTTCAAAATATAACATTGATTTAGAAGCTAAGGTGACCTCTGGTCTCTTAATAGACATTGGTTTCTTTACAGTGGATGAATTCTGCATGGTAATTCTCCATCTTGTAAAAGAAGGTGGCATCTGGTCTTTGTATTAATGAACAATTTACTACAATAATTTAGGTCTAAAGGTGACCTCTCATCTCCTTATTGATAATTCATAAAATTTTATCTCTAGTCTCTCTACCGTGGATTACTTTGGTCTCTCTACAGTGGATTACTTTGTTATCTCCACCTTATAAAATGAAATAAGATGACCTCTGATCTCCTTCTTAATTAACAAAATTATTACGACACATATCCAAGACCTAAAACGAACTTTACCTACAACAGATGATATTTTATGATTCTTCATCTTGTAAAATAACACTAACGGATCTCTTATCACCGTATTGATTAACATAATTAATAATTATACTACATCAATTTCGATCATAAGGTGACCTGTGGTCTCCTTTTTGATAGTCCACTTAAGGTGACCCTTGGGTCCCCTACAGTAGATGACTTTTTTGAATCTCCATCTTGTTAAATGACATTAAGTGACCTCTGGTCTTCGTTATTAGTTAACAAAAATATAACGACATAGATCGATTACCAAAGGTGACCTTTGGTTTTCCTACAGTGGAAGGCTTGTTGGGAATCTCCATCTTTTAAAATGACATTATCTGACCTCTGGTTAACGTATTGATCTTTGAATTAAATCTAAACCTTTTTGAAACTAAGGTGACCTCTAAATTCCTTTTAGATATTCCTCTTATAATGACCACTCGGTTTCTCTACAGTAAATGACTTCAGGTAAATGTCTATCTTGGAAAAGAAGGTGACATCTGATGTTCGTATTTATCAACAAACTATTACATTGATTTAGGACATATCGAGACCTATCATCTTGAAATTCCATTCAAGCTAACCCATGATCTAACAAATGGATGACATCTAGTGAGTATACATCTTGTTTAATGACATTTGGGGACCTCTGGTATGCTATTGATAAACAAAATTATTGCTACATTAATGTAGTACATGAGGGGACCTCAGGGCTCCTCATGGATATTTTACTAAATGTGACCTCTGCTCTCCCTGCAGTAAATGACTTATTTGAATCTACATCTTGTAAAATGACATTAGGTGACCCCTGATTTCCGTTATTAATGGACAAAATTATAACGACAGACATCGATTTCCAAAGGTGACCTTTAGTGGATGGCTTCTAGGGATATCCATCTTGTTATGACATTAGCTGACCGTTTCTATATTAAAATTATTTTATTGATGAAGGACCTGAGGTGACCTCTGGTCTCCTTGTGCATATTTTTACTTCAGGTGACCCCTGATCTCCCTACCATGGCTGAATACCTATCATGTAAATGACATAAGGTGACCTCTGGTCTCCCTATAAATAAGGAAAATAATCATTTAATTGATAGGGGACATGAACTGACCTCTGGTCTCCTTATGGGTGTTTTTGTAAATGACATACGTTGACATCTGGACTTCATGTCATTTTAAGAAAATTAAAACTACATTGTCTTTAGACCCAGGTTGACGTCTGGTAGCCTTTTAGATATTCACTTAGGGTAATCCCTGATCTTCCCACTGTGGATGGTTTTGGTAAATCTTGTTAAAAACTCAGGTCTCCATATTGAATCAAAGAATTGCAACGTCAATCTTAAACTATTGGTGAGCTCTGGTCCCCTTATCGATTTTTTACTTAAGGTGACCCCTGGTCACCCTACCGTGAATTACCTTAGTGAATCTCCATCTTGTAAAATCATCTGAGGTAACACCAGGTAGTCAAAGAATGGATGAAGACTGATTAATCTCCATCTGCAAAATGCATCTGCCGACCTCCAGTTTCCGTATTGATTTACAAAATCACTACGACATTTGTGTAGGAAATACATGTAAATAGGTCACTTCTCTTTCTCTCATGATATTTCAATTACTACAGTGGATAACAGGTAGCTCTCAATCCTGTAAAATGACATAAGGGGACCCCTGGTCACCCTACAATGGATGACCAATGACTCTCCATAGTGTAAATTGACATAAGGTCATGACTGGTGACTCTCTGTCCTGTAAAATGACATAAGGTGACCCCTGGTCACCCTACAGTAAATGACTGGTGACTCTCTGTATTGTAAAATGACATAAGGGGACCCCTAGTCACCCTACAGTGGATGACCGGTCACTCTCCATAGTGTAAAATGACATAAGGTGACCCTTGGGCACCCTTCAGTGGATGACTGGTGGCTCTCTATCCTGTAAAATGACATAAGGTGATCAATGGTCTCCGTATTGATATAAAGAATTAATACAACAGTGATAAAAAAAAACTAAGGTTACCTCTGTTCCCCTTAGGCATATTTCAAATAAGGTGACCCCTGGTCTCCCTACGTTGGATTGCTTTGGTTAATCTTCACCTTGTATATTGAAATATTTGTTAAATTTGGTCTCCGTAATGACTCAAAGAATTACAACATCAATCAAAAAACATTGATGACGCTACCTATTCATTTTTCACTTAAAGTGACCCTTGGTTATCCTACAGTGAATAACCTTAGTGAATCTTCATCTTGTAAAATGATCTGAGGTAACACCAGGTAGTCAAAGAATGGATGAAGACTGATTAATCTCCATCTGCAAAATGCATCAGCCCACTTCCAGTTTCCGTATATATTGATTTACAAAATCATCACGACATTTGCGTATGAAATACATGTAAAGAGGTGACTTCTCTTTCTCTCATGATATTTCACTTAAGGTGACCCCTGGGCACCCTAAAGTGGATGACCGGTCCCTCTCCATCGGGTAAAATGACATAAGGTTCACATAATCATAACGACATTTATGTGGGAAATACATTAAGGAGGTGACTTCTCTTTCTCTCATGATATTTCTGTTAAGGTGACCCCTGGTCACCCTACTGTGGAAGACTGGTAACTCCCCATAGTGAAAAATGACATAAGGTGACCCTTGGTCACCCTAAAGATGATAAGTGACCCTCCATTGTGTAAAATGATATACGGGAAACCCTGGTCACCCTACAGTGGATTACCGGTGACTCTCCATCGTGTAAAATGGTAAAAGGACGGCCGGTGACTCTCACCTTATGTCATATAAAATAATGGAAAGTCACCAGTAATCCACAGTAGGGTGCTCACAGGTCACCTTATATCATTTTGGAGAGTCACCGGCCATCCTCTTTAGGGTGACCAGGGGTCCCCGTATGTCATTTTACACAATGGAGTGTCACCGGCCGTCCACTGTAGGATGACCAGGGCATCCACTGTAGGATGACCAGGGGTCACCTTATGTCATTTTACACTTTGGAGAGTGAACGATCATCCTCTTTAGTGTGACCAGGGGTCCACTTATGTCATTTTTAACTATGGAGAGTCACCGGTTATCCTCTGTAAGATGACCAGGGGTCACCTTATATCCTTTAAACACGATGGAGAATCACCGGTCATCCACTGCAGAGTTACCAGGGGTCCCCGTATGTCATTTTACACGGTTGAGAGTCACCGGTCATCCTCTGTAGGGTGACCAGGGGTAACCTTATATCATTTGACACGATGGAGAGTCACCGTTCATACTTTGTAAGGTGACTAGGGGTCCCCGTACGTCATTTTACATGATGGAGAGTCACCGGTCATTCACTGTAGGATGACCAGGGGTGACCTTATATCATTTTACACAATGGAGAGTCATCGGTTACCCTCTGCAGGGTGGCCAGGAGTCACTTTATGTCATTTTACACTTTGGAGAGTCACCGGCCGTCCACTGCAGGGTGACCAGGGGTCTCCGTATGTCATTTAACACGATGAATAGTCACCGGTCATCCACTGCAGGGTGACCAGAGGTCACCTTATGTCATTTGACATGATAGAGAGACACTGGTTGTCCACTGTAGGTTAAACAGGGGTCACCTTATGTCATTTTACACGATGGAGAGTCACCGGTCATCTTCTGTAGGGTGACCAGTTGTTACCTTATGTCATGTTACGCCATAGAGAGTCATCGGTTATCCTCTGGAGGATGATCGGTGACTCTTCATTGCGTAAAATGACATACGGGGACCCCTGGTCACCCTACAGTGATTGAACGGTGACTCTCCATTATGTAAAATGATATAAGGTGACCTGTGGGCACCCTGCAGTGGATTACTGGTGATCTCTATCCTGTTATATGACATAAGGTGACCCGAAATTTCCGTACTGATATAAAGAATAAATACAACAGTGATAAAAAAAACTCAGGTTACCTTTGGTCCCCTTGGCATATTTCATTTATTCATTGTGTAAAATGACATACGGGGACCCCAGGTCACCCTACAGTGGTTGACCGGTGACTCTGCATTGTGTAAAATGATATAAGGTGTCCTGTGGGCACCCTGCAGTGGATAACTGGTGACTCTCCATCCTGTTATATGACATAAAAAGACCTGAGATCTCCGTATTGATATAAAGAATTAATACAACAGTGATAAAAAAAAACTTAGATTACCTCTGGTCCCCCAAGGCATATTTCATTTATTCATTGCGTAAAATGACATACGGGGACCCCAGGTCACCCTGCAGTTGTTGACCGGTGACTCTTCATTGTGTAAAATGATATAAGGTGACCTGTGGGCACCCTGCAGTGGATAACTGGTGACTCTCCATCCTGTTATATGACATAAAAAGACCTGAGATCTCCGTATTGATATAAAGAATTAATACAACAGTGATAAAAAAAACTTAGGTTACCTCTGGTCCCCCTAGGCATATTTCATTTATTCATTGTGTAAAATGACATACGGGGACCCCAGGTCACCCTACAGTTGTTGACCGGTGAGTGACTTTGCATTGTGTAAAATGATATAGGGTGACCTATGGACACCTTGCAGTGGATAACTGGTGACTCTCCATCCTGTAATATGACATAAGATGACCTGAGATCTCCGTATTGATATAAAGAACTAATACAACAGTGATAAAAAAAACTTAGGTAACCTTTGGTCCCCCAAGGCATATCTCATTTATTCATTGTGTAAAATGACATACGGGGACCCCAGGTCACCCTACAGTGGTTGACCGGTGACTCTGCATTGTGTAAAATGATATAAGGTGACCTGTGGGAAGCTGCAGTGGATTACTGGTGACTTTCCATCCTGTTATATGACATAAAATGACCTGAAGTCTCCGTATTGTTATAAAGAATTAATACAACAATAATTAAAAAAACCTTAAGTTACCTCTGGTCCCCCTGGGCATATTTCATTTATTCATTGCGTAAAATGACATACGGGGACCCCAGGTCACCCTAAAGTGGTTGACCGGTGACTCTGCATTGAGTAAAATGATTTAAGGTGACTTGTGGGCACAACAGTGGATTACTGGTGACTCTCCATCCTGTTATATGACATAAGTTGACCCGAGATCTCCGTATTGATATAAAGAATTAATACAACAGTGATGAAAAAAAACCTTAGGTGACCTCTGGTCCCCCTAGGCATATCTCATTTATTCATTGTGTAAAATGACATACGGGGACCCCAGGTCACCCTACAGTGGTTGACCGGTGAGTGACTTTGCATTGTGTAAAATGATATAAGGTGACCTGTGGGCACCCTGCAGTGGATTACTGGTGACTCTCCATCCTGTTATATGACATAAAATGACCTGAGGTATCCGTATTGATATAAAGAATTAATACAACAATAATTAAAAAAAACCTTAGGTTACCTCTGGTCCCCCTAGGCATATTTCATTTATTCATTGCGTAAAATGACATACGGGGACCCCAGGTCACCCTACAGTGGTTGACCGGTGAGTGACTTTGCATTGTGTAAAATGATATAAGGTGACCTGTGGGCACCCTGCAGTGGATTACTGGTGACTCTCCATCCTGTTATATGACATAAAATGACCTGAGGTATCCGTATTGATATAAAGAATTAATACAACAATAATTAAAAAAACCTTAAGTTACCTCTGGTCCCCCTAGGCATATTTCATTTATTCATTGCGTAAAATGACATACGGGGACCCCAGGTCACCCTACAGTGGTTGACCGGTGACTCTTCATTGTGTAAAATGATTTAAGGTGACTTGTGGGCACAACAGTGGATTACTGGTGACTCTCCATCCTGTTATATGACATAAGTTGACCCGAGATCTCCGTATTGATATAAAGAATTAATACAACAGTGATAAAAAAAAGTAAGGTTACCTCCCCCCCCCCCCCCAGGCATATTTCAATTAAAGGGGCATGGTCACGATTTTGGTCAAATTCTATTTTTCTATTTTTATTTTTTAGAAATGCTTTAGACGTGCATTTCCAATGATCAAATTAAATTTGAGAGTCATTCGTGGAGTTGAAAGCAAGATACAGAGCTGAGAATTCTTTGTAATGTAAACAACACTCGTGCCCTGTTTTTGTTTACATATGTTCAATATACGAGTAAAAAAATTGTAAACCTGATTTGTCTATCTTTTAATTTATTTTAAGCATAAACAGTTTCTAACGTTTAACACATTCATTTGAGGTCTAAAATTGGAATTTTCACTTTAACATTTTAAATATAAACAAACGCTTTGTTTACTTTGCAAAGAAGTTCAAGCTCTGTAACTTGTTCACAATTCAACAAATTACACTCAAATTTCGGTTGCTTATTAAGAATGCCTTACTGAAGCATTGTAAATATTAAAATAGGAAAGGTGATTTTTTACCAAAATCGTGACCATGCCAATATAAGGTAACCTCTGGCTTTGGTAAATCTTCACCTTGTATATTGAAATATTTATTAAATCTGGTCTCAATATTGACTCAAAGAATTACAACATCAATCTAAAACCATTGGTTACGTCACTTATTCTTTTTTTTTACCTAATGTGATCTATGGTTATCCTACAGTGAATAACCTTAGTGAATCTCCATCTTGTAAAATAATCTGAGGTAACACCAGGTAGTCAATGAATGGATGAAGACTGATTAATCGTCAATTTGCAAAATGCATCAAATGACCGGTGACTCTCCATACTATAAAATGACATAAGGTGACCTCTTGTTTCCCTAAAGATAAAAATTATTACTCCATTGATTTCAGACCCACGTTGACCTCTAGTCTCCTTGGGAATGTAATTTGATATTTAGCATTCTTACAGTGATTGACTTTTGGTGAATATCCATCTTCAAAACTACATTAAGGTGACCTTTGGTCTCTCTATAGATTCACAAATTATTACTTCATTGATCTAGTACCTAAGATGGCCTCTGGTGTAATTTTGAATAGTTTACTTAAAGTGACCCATACTCTTTAGACTAACAACATTATTTTATTGGTTAAGGACCTAAGGTTACCTCTGGTCTCCTAATGGATATTCCACTTAAGAGGACCCCTTGTCTTCCTACAGTGGCTGAATTATGTTGAAGCTCTCAACCTTGTAAAATGACATAAGATGAACTCTGATCTCCCTATAGGTGAACAACATTTTTATATGATTGATTTAATACCAAAGGTGACCTTTAGGCCCCTTACAGTGGCTGACTTCTGGTGAACCTCCATCTTCAAAAATGACAAAATGTGATCCCTGGTCTTCTTATAAATTATTAAAATTATAACAACATTGATAACGGACCTATAGTGACCTCTGGTCTTCCTTTGGATAATCTATTTAAAGTGACCCCTGGATTCTCTACAGTGGATGCCTTCTGGTGCAGCATCCTTTACACATTTTTTTAAAGATAGAGTTTGGTGGTGAACGTTAATGGATCAGGTCTACCTTAAATTTTAGAAATTATGTTTTAAGCTATAAACTATATCTTTTCGTAGAATTTTATTATAAAGGAGATCAATATAATATAAAAATGGTCACGATCATCGAACTTCCTTAATATGTGACCTCCGGTCTCCCTAAAGATTAACAGAAAAATATTACTTCAGTAATCTAGGACCAAAGATGAACTCTGGTGTCATTATAAATGACAGTTCCCCAAAGTCTTCAAAATCCTAATCCGTGGAGGACTGGAGGGGGGGCAGCCCCCCCCCCCCCCCCAACCCCCGATGCTACGTGCCTGGACCTCTAATTTCCCTATAGATTAATAGAATTCATAGGTCCTAATATAATATGACCTCTAGGCATATTATGAATATTTCACTTAAAGTGACACCTGCTCTATTAATTACCGAATTATTTTTTCTCTCTTCATATTAGGACCTAAGGTAACCTCTGGTCTCAAACGAACATTCCACTTAATTTAATCCCCGGTCTCTCTAAAATGACTGACTTCCAGTAAATATTAATCTTGTAAATTGTCATAAGATGACCGGATGACATCTCCCCATTGATATTACACATTAGGTGACCCCTGGTCCCTACAGTGGATCACTTCTGACGAATCTCAATATTGTAACTTTTGTTTCCGTATTGATTAACAAAATGATTACGACATTGTTTTAGGACGTAAGGTGACCTGTGGTCTCCCTATGGATATAGAAACAAAGAAAGTAGATTTACATTTTTATCTTCACTTGTAAAAGAGTTCCATAAGTGCTCATTAATACACTCATTTTGGAGAACTATTTTCGGGTGACCCAAGGTCCTAGTTGAGCGTACGTTTTATCCTTCTGCGTACCGATCAGATCCAACCTAACACCACAGTAAACCCCCAACTAAACCCCGGGTTTACTTTTTAGGTTTACTTGGAGTTTACTCTGGGTTTACTTTTTGAAAATTTGGGTCCACTCGGGGTTTACTTTGGGTTTACTCGGGATTTACTTTGAAATTTCTTTTGAAATCAACTCACAGGGGCATCGTATCCGCTCTACACTCTATGACATACATGTATATATAAACAATACACAAGGGAAGAATCGAAAGTAGGACACGATTTGTAAACAATGTCAAAAAACAACATAATTGACAAAAGTTGCACAAATCCTCCCACACAATGTTGCAAATGTTGTCAAAAAACACGTTCACATTTCAACATTCCTAATTAAATAACCTCGGTAAAAAGCGCTTTTATCCCATTAAAACCGCTGTCTGCTGCAGACATTCAATCTCTTCGCCCAAGAAAAGATAACTCTGTACTTTTTCTCAGTAATGAAATTAGAAATTTCAGAGGTAAACTGTAAAATGTTTGGGGGATTTTTCATTTTATGTAACTACCGTAAGCATAATAAAATTCGTTCCGATAGATTTGGCATGTACTTTAATTAGCGTAATTTAATATGCAATTGTTTAAACACAAATACTATGATATTTCCTATCATTTCATCTTTTGTATAGAAATGTAAATACATGCTAGTAATTTGACAATTAAAACAATGCTGAAATTCCTAGGCAACGACTATTTTGAAGGAGTGGGTTGCAAAGAATTATTTTAAAAGAAGTATTTTAATTATTGAATAAAAAAAATAATTTTCAAAAAATATGTCAACACCAACGTAGTTTTTTCATTAACATTTTAGAGATGAACAAAAATATTTAAACTTAAATACAGTTTCAACACTTTTTTCAGAGGTAAACTGTAAAATGTTTGGGGGATTTTTCATTTTATGTAACTACCGTAAGCATAATAAAATTCGTTCCGATAGATTTGGCATGTACTTTAATTAGCGTAATTTAATATGCAATTGTTTAAACACAAATACTATGATATTTCCTATCATTTCATCTTTTGTATAGAAATGTAAATACATGCTAGTAATTTGACAATTAAAACAATGCTGAAATTCCTAAGCAACGACTATTTTGAAGGAGTGGGTTGCAAAGAATTATTTTAAAAGAAGTATTTTAATTATTGAATAAAAAAAATAATTTTCAAAAAATATGTCAACACCAACGTAGTTTTTTCATTAACATTTTAGAGATGAACAAAAATATTTAAACTTAAATACAGTTTCAACACTTTTTCATCATAGTTTTTGTTCATTCTAAAATTTCTTAATATATTCCTTAACTAAATTTAAACTATACGAGTATTTTTCTTCTAAATCAAATTAATGGTCTTGCGCTAGTGGTCAGTATAAAGTAATTGCAGTAGCAGGTCGAACAATTCATTGTTCTCAAATTTCCTATCATTATCTTTAAGACCACAAATATAACGTTATACATGTACATCATAAACATACATTGTGACAGCAGATCTGCATTATATAAAAAAATATACATATATTTTGACATTTTATACTGAATTATATTTATTTATTTTAAAATTAGATTATCCATCATTCAACTTCACCCCTACCCCCGCTGCAAGTTCAGATCTGCAGATTCTCTGTTTTGATATTGATGTTTCGCGGAATTTTACAATGTATTATTACTGAACAAATAGAGAGTCCCGAAAGAAAGTACAGGGTTATCTTTTCTTGGGCGAAGATATTGAATGTCTGCGGCAGACAGCGGTTTTAATGGGATAAAACGCTTTTTACCGAGTTTATTAGGGATGTTTCAATGTGAACGTCTTTTTTGACAACATTGTGTGGGAGGATTTGCGTAACTTTTGTCAATTAAGTTGTTTTTTGACATTGTTTACAAATTGTGTCCTACTTTCGATTCTTCCCTTGTGCATTATTTATACAGATGCCCCTGTGGTCAACTGTATGCACTGAAGTGTAAAGCAGACTAGTATTTTATCTTACCATCCTACTGTCTGTAATTCCTACCCTTTGTATATTCCGAATACACAGTTAGTGTCTGCTTTCAGTGCTATACATCTGACTGGGTTTACTCTCTGTGTCCACTCTTGGTTTACTTTGGGTTTACTTTCTGTTAGGTTGGGTCTGATCAGCACTGTAGCTTTAACAGAACTTATTCAAGAATCAGTTAGTTTGCCAATGAAGTGATCCCTCTCAATACTCAACCACACTTCCCAATCTTTCCACAACGTTTACTCTGTTATTACTAAAGTGAAAATACAAATTGAATGTATCATCTTTATTTCAAAATATATGATACCAATTTATTGAATGTTTGCTGCACTGTACAACATTTACAATCTCTATGAATTTACACATATTAAAAGGAAAAAACTGCATTTCAATAGCAGGGAAGATATAGTCAACGTATATCCTAACTAGACCTCTAAATTTAACTAAATGCTTTTGGAAGTGCATCATTATCACCAAACTTTTCATTAACATGTTCTGTACCTTGAATAAATGGTACCTGTGCAAACATATCTGAAACCGAACTTACACCAATCAAGTTTTCTTCATTTCACTATATCTATCGAGACTGCGGCTAGAAAACTATCCTATGTGGCCCATAATGCTTTTCTCAACATCTGCAAAAACCAGAAAGTGAAAAGGTTACTGAACATTCTCTTCTCAAGCTATGTATCAACCTATAATGATAAAACGCCGCCTAATGATACAAATATCATTAAGCGTTGCAATTGCAACCCCTAATGCTATAAATCCTTGCATTAACAGTTAACAATATCAACCATCAATGATAAAACGCCGCCTAATGATACAATTTTATCCTTAAGGGTAGCGAATGCAAAGCAGACCTAACGCTTAATGAAACAAGCAAAAAGCTACAATGTCAACCCCTATATATATATATATATATATATATATATATATATATATATATATATATATATATATATATATATATATATATATATATATATATATGCCACTTTACTTACCTAATTTGCACGAAATCCCTTGTTCGTTCTCCATTGTACATTTTCCCGCGAATGAGGACTTCCGAACACCAAAATAGTGGTGAGAATGTCATATGATCACTGTGGGGTATTTTAATTGGACTAATCTACGAACGTCACCAACGCTGCGCGCGTTCAATGCTGATCACTGCAAAGCTTCATGATAAAGAGAGGGGACATTTCTTATGTACGCCATTGAAAAGTTGTCAAAAATGTCGAATGTTGTTGTGGGGAACTTATTTATTCCCCACAATTTCCAACTTTCCCCAAAGTGTTGGTCTGAAGACAAATTGAATACCCCATAATGTAGGAAACTCGGGAGCTCTCTCTCTCTCTCTCTCTCTCTCTCTCTCTCTCTCTCTCTCTCTCTCTCTCTCTCTCTCTCTCCAGAGAGAGAGAGAGGGAGAGAGAGAGAGAGAGTTTCTCTTATTAAAACGAAATTTAAATACATTAACTCTGTAGCTGTGTAAACAGTACGTACTTTAATATAGATTTAAAAATATATCTTGTAATATTTAGTAATATTGTAGGAACGATTTTAATATCAATAGAATTTTACAAATATGCACACATTAAATGTTGTAGTGTTTTTAAAAATGTGAATACATGCACCTTATTAGATATTCCGGAAAACAGATGAACCATCAACTTATTTTCGTTTTAGCGAGCTATATTTAATTTCCAGTTGTAAGTTCAACGTAAACACCAGATCGTGGACGGCATTTTACATGTATTTTTGGTCTACACCAAGTAATACACCAATGACACTTATAAAAATTTCTTGTAACTTTTCAAATAAATATTCAAGTGCAATAGAATTTCTCTAAAATCGATTGACAGAGTCAACAATGATCGGGGAAGAGGCGGGAGTCATGGAGTATGTCCACCTTCGCGGTGTGGAGATAATACAGCAGATCCAGCACACATTTAGGGTAAATAAATACTTAAACGTATATATTCCTGGTTATAGATATAGACATATGACAGTTCTCCAGCATTGCGATTTATTTCCTAGGTATTCATTTAAAAACCTTGAACTTTTTTTGATAGTTGTGTACATACATGTATGTAGCTATAGCCACTTTTGCCACATATTATCATTGATAAAAAGTCAGATACTTGTCATTCTGATTAACCTCAGCTGTTCTGACACGATACTGCTCTCAATCGCTGTAGCATATCAGAACAGCTGATTTTAATCAGATTATATACTTGTGTTATAATTACAATATTGTGTGACAGTGTTTTGCATGTGAAACAGTATAAGGCACAGTTTTTCAAAGGAGTTTAAACATAAACAATGGAAAACTTTGTTAAAAATTGACAAATAATTTGTTCAGAATCAATATCTAACATAAGATAACCATGAACCAATTTTTAAAATCAGATGAAATGAAGAAAAATCACATCAAAACTCCCAACAATTTGTTGTAATATCTTTAATTTTGTCTTTTAATCATTTTAGCACCATGTAGACCTGATGCAGTTTCTGACACGTGTCGGAGATCCTAGATATGCTTTCCTCATCTATTTCCCTCTGGCCTACTGTTTTCATCGCTCCACAGGAACTCGAGTATTGTGGATTGCTTGTTTGTCTGAGTGGCTGAATGGGGTCCTAAAATGGCAAGTAACAATAAAGCAATATGCATTAATTATGCTTTAATTATACATTGCAATTGTAATCTTGATTTTCATCAATAGTACATTTTTTAGGAATTCTCAATTCATCCACAACTCCATACTTACCCCATAAAAGAAATGTGATGGAGTTTGATCATTTCAACACTACATGTATTTAATAAGGTGTTGATCCATATTGGTAAATAACATGGTAGATACAAAATTTGAGAGTGATCAGATAATTTAAATCAATGTGCCATTAAGCTGTGAGACCCTGTACAAGTAAATGCTTCTGTCCACAGAATCCTCTACACACTAAGAATAGTAAGAATATAGCTCTGTACTACATGTACATTGACTCAGGACAGTTAGATTTGCAAGAATTTTTAATTAAACAGGAGTCTCCAATGTGAATCTTGGTTATTTTTTCAAAACTTGAGAACCTTAATTTTGTAAAATATTTGAAGTTACAAATTGCTTCATATATATTCTTGAGCAAAGTGAAATTTCAAGTTCTGGAGCACACTAGTTATATATTTGCTCTAAAAGATTCAAATGCTTTATAAAGTTGGATAGATATATAAAGATAAATACAGTAACTGTACAATTAATTGTTAAAATAAATCATTAATTAACTGTATTAGACTATACTGTAAACCAACTTTTATTCGCGGCGATAAACTGGATCGTAACGACTAATTTTTGCGACCAAGCCTTATCCAGACCCATGTTGTGATAACGAATCAAACGACAAGGGCTGGTTCGGGACGAGAAATATTCGCGACAGCAAGGCTCTCACAAACCTCGCAAAAATTTCTCGCACGTGAATAAAAGTTGGTTTACAGTATATACATTACAAAATGAATTTTAGTGTTATCATAGACAAGTCACTGGAAAATGTAAATATTATCCTTAAAAAAAAGCAGGTATATAGAGGGCAAAGAATGATAAACACATCAAGGAAAGGCAGAAAGATAAGATAGATCCCAGGGAAGCAAAACATATTTATTAGCTATAATGAGTAGCCTACTCAAAACTTACTAATAAACATGTTTTGTTGTCACTAGGGCAGTAGGAGTGACAACAAAATGGATTTGTTTTTCAAGTGTAGATTTATATACTTTGCATGCACAAATTCAAAATAATGTGTATGATTAATTTTTTGAAGGATCTTACATGGAGAGAGACCATATTGGTAGGTGAATGAAGTCAAACTAAATGACCATGTTGTAAATGTCCCGTCTCTGGAACAGTACAATCTCACCTGTGAAACCGGGCCAGGTAAGTCTATTATTGAAACTCTCTCTAGCATTGTGTGTGATTAATGCATGTAAAGAATGTTACAGAGTATGAAATATCACAAGTAATGTACTTAAAATCCAGTTTAATTTACAAGAACTAGTGATCAAGGTTTGTTTAGTTCTAGTACCGGGTACATGTAAGTTGGACATGCTATACTAAATCTACATTGTTATAATGATATTCTGAATTTGATTGTAAACACAAACTAATTCGATGATGAGCTTTCCTGATTAACTGACATACCTGTAATTATTGAACATTACAGGCAGTCCTTCAGGACATGCAATGGTAACTTCTGCAGTTCTGTATTCCATTGGAACGTCCTTCATCAAACATGGGGTAAAACACACAGGGTATGTTACAATGTACATCATACTTATCACAATTATTATGCCTGAGCAAGATTCAATAAATTTGGTTAGCAAAATTCTTTTCAATTGTTTTTTTTTTCTTAATATTAGAAAACTTGAGCGTTCCCTAGTATGGATATCATTTACAATAGTACTTATAGCAGTCAATATATCCAGGCTATTTATTGCAACACATTTCCCACATCAGGTTATTGCAGGT
This sequence comes from Magallana hongkongensis, assembly GCA_015776775.1. Lineage (NCBI taxonomy): Eukaryota > Metazoa > Mollusca > Bivalvia > Ostreida > Ostreidae > Magallana > Magallana hongkongensis. Next base: position 206,555 of record VIAA01000096.1, read on the forward strand.
TCAATTACAGGTAAGTGTATGATTAAATTTAGATCTAGTAAGAATTTGGTCATTGATGAAAAGGAGCAATATTCTTTTATCTATCTTTAAGGGAAATACATTTATCTTCTAAATCCTGATGATTCTGAAATTATCAAAATGATTAAGATCTAGATAATCCATGTAGATTGCGAAAGGCACATGTATATTTTCTTGCTCTATCTTACTCTTATGTCCATGAAATTCAGTAAGAGGTATACCTGATATTTTTAGGGCATTCTAGGTTTGTTGATCTATTCATCTGAATGCATAGAAAATCTTGATATAGCCAGTGTGCACCATTCTAACTTTGTATAAAAAATCTTTCTGATTGACAGGTGTTCTCTTGATATAATTTACACTTTAAAGCATAGTATATCTACCACAAATATTAAATGTTTTGTTCAGTTCTCTTGTTCTCTGATTGACAGGGATTCTCCTAGCAGAGGTTGTAAAACATGAACACACCAGTCACCTCTCCTTCCATCACTACATTGTCTGGAGTCTGCTCCTGGTGTCTGGAATAGTCCTGACTTACACAGGAATCACCTTCCTTGGTCTGGATCCTCTTTGGAGTCTGGGTCTTGCCAAGAAGTGGTGTGTCAAGTCAGAGTGGGTTCATCCTGATACTACACCTTTCTTTGCTTTTGTGAGAGACGTGTCATCTCTTATAGGCAAGTATTGGTTTTGCTTTGTCAATTTCTGCTAAGTTTACATCTTGGAGAAAAGAAAAATGATGTTTCATACTTACCATTACTAGTCTGTAGAATTCGTAGCAATTAACTAATACTGTATTGCTTAATAGCCAATTATTATCTAAATAAATGCATAATTATATGTACCACTCAGATTACATGTAAAAATGCGATTATTTAGTACAAAATGTTTTATCTTTGGTACTCTTACATCGTACATTCTCAAATTAAACCAAAAATTCTTTTTAGGTTTTGGTATTGGTGTTTTACTGAGAGACTCTGGAAAAATTTCGATAAAGTTGAGTGTGGGCAAAAAACTGTTGCATGTTGGTATATCACTTCTGTTGAGTTTGACAGTAGAAAACTTCAAAATCTCCTCAACTTCTTCCATGTTTTACGTTGTTGGATTTCTGAAATTTACCGCAATGATGGTTGGGGTTGTGTATGTTATACCATGGCTATTGAGTAGAAATAAAGCAAAACATTTGTGATGAAATATTTGTTTATTGTATACCACATGACTGTTAGGTTTTAATCTAAGTGCATTAAAAATATTGCTTTATATAACTGAGATACATTTTAATAAAAAATTGGCTATGCACAAGCTTAATTCACACGTTATTGTTATTTTTTTTATTTTGAATGAATACCGTACAATGCATTGTATAACATGTATATTGATTTTTGAGAATGACAGGACACCGTAATCAGTATAATCTAGGACTTTACTCATTATGAATGATAAGCAATGCATTTTTAGCTCACCTGAGCTGAAAGCTCAAGTGAACTATTCTGATCACATTTTGTCCGTCGTCCGTCTGTCTGTAAACTTTTTACTTTTTGAACTTTTTCTCTAAAACCGCTTTCGATCAATTGGGCTATTTCATTTATCTTGAAAGGGGCACAAAACTCGTGTTTCTTACTAAATGAACATTAATACTACACTAAACAATTGCTAGTAAACTGTATTAATTCGATAGATTTCTTCCAAAACATTCGATCCAAGGTATAATGCAATAAGGTAGGTGTTAAAAAACAAATGTCAAAAAATTCATTTGACCCCGAGTCCAAATTGGGATCACGGAAGAATACTTCAGCACACCGTGTGTACACATCGCAGGCACGTAACAATGGGGGTGAGGAGTTTCTCCCCCTTTTTTGCAGCAGGCACTTTTCTTAACTTTGCATATGTAATAAATGGAAATATCATGGATTTGCCTCCCTCCATTTTTGTCGGAGCATGTAATAAATGAAACTAGAAATAAGGAATCAAATTAAATTGAAGTTACAATTAGGATTTTTTTTTTCATGATTTTGAGAATTTGCCCTTTAATTGCTTGTCAAGATGTTTTGGATGAAGCTGCCCCACACACTTTTAAAAACAATACGTGCTTGAATATCCTTTCCTATTTCCTATAGTTGGACATTTAAATAATATAATAATTTAATTTCAAGTGATATTCATGTACATGCACCAGAATCTATGATTAACAGCGAAAAATTAAAATTCATTTCTTATTAGATAGCCTAATTGAAACATGCATGCTTCCATTAAATAAAGTTTAGTCAGGCAAGCTTTTTGGAAATATATTACTTGTCAGCCGGTAGTGTTCAGTCGATGTTTGGTAAATTAAGGTATTCCGCTTCCGAGCGGAAGACCTTACTATTATTCTAAACATTTTCAGATTTCTTATTATTTTTTTCTTCTAGACGCCAACTTTGATCCTTGGCTTATATATCTCAGTCGTTTGTTCACCGATTGTTTTGAAATCTTCAGGTCTGATAACATGCCGCGCGATGTTGTCGATTCATATTTTTTTTTATGAAAATCCCGATCCGGTTTTGAATTATTCCTCTTTTAGTAAAATCTAACGACTTCTTTTGTCAGATTGGTTTAGCTTTAACCATGACTTGCAGAGTCTCAAAGATGGGCTGGTTTGGAAACTGATACATTGAATTGGTGCACGACATTTGTTATTTAAATGCAAATAAAAAGAGTGGTATAGGTGTTGAAACAAAGGTTAGAAAAAAAATGCAAAGAATTTACGTATTTTCCGTTGTAGTTTTCTACCTGATAATAATTTGTTATAAGATGTAATTTAAAAGTTCTTGGTCTTACCAGTTCGTGGTCTTACCTAGGCCGCTTATTTTAAGTTACGGTTTTTAGGGATATTAATTATGACTTGCCCCGCATTTCGCATTTTTTATTTGTTAAACATCTACAAACGAAAATATCAAACAACATTCAGCAGCAATTTATAAATTTTTTATTACATACACAATTTTAAAGAGGTAATTAAATAAATTGTGCTTTATAATTGTACTCGCTATCTTCCGTGGGAAAAAAATTCATGGAAAAAAATGTTGTTCAATGTTCATCAAATACGCCGTAGCCTTAGCAATCGAAAATAATTAACAAACTGTATATTGATAGATTGACACATTAACAAACATTCAGACCCGCATGTTTTTTTTTTTTTTTTTTTTTTTTTACAAATTCTACAAAATGTAGACGCAAGGACTGAATTCTTTACCGTTTTCCGTTTGAGATATTTTGAATCACGTTTGTGCGCTATGTGTACATAATAGATTGATAGCCATATAAATACACAATTTAAGTGACTGTTTAATTTTTAAAAGATATTGTGTACCTGCAAAGCTATGCAATGGTAGGGCTATTAAATTCAAACAGTAGACATTCTAACGCAGATTCAATTGGTGATATGTCGTTTAAATTTGATATGGGATTTATGAATCTATTTATATTGTTTTCATTAATAGTATATAATATCAAGCTTGTAGGTGAAATGGAAAAAGTTTCACGTTATATGACATAAAGATAACAATATTCAAGGCCTTTCCGTCATTTTCAAGCAATTATAAAAGGACTATCAAAAATGAAACTTCATACAAAACTTTATTAGACCATTAAATTGTCAAATGCTAACATTGAAAATTGTGCCGATTTCTTTCTTTTTTAAGGTAAAACTTTATTGACTAAAAAGCTGATTCTTTGAAACAAAATAAATTGACATAATCAAAAGGCGTTTAACAATCTCTAACTGCAGGGCTGTAGCTCTTAAAATGAAAAAGAATCGAATGGACGGCGTAGGACCCAGATCGTCCATCCGAATTTCTTGAATATTGCCAATTCTTTCGTACACGGTCGCATGTTGGCCGAATACATCGAGACTAAATGGTTCGTATCTTGAGTTTTAACTGCGTTTAAAGTAATCTTGGCATTCCGATAATTTAAAAAATGATTAATTAAATAAAAATGGTTAAAATAACCGTAAAATTACCGGCATCGGTCTTCCCATGCACGGATCTAGAAGGGAAGGGGGAGGGATCGAGACCCCTCCCCACCCCCACCCCGCAAAATTTCTTTCAATTACATATACATTTTAAAATTAGCTGAAATATACCTTTGACATCTCCTGGCAATCTCAAATAACCGTCAGACCCTTAACACCCCCCCCCCCCCCCCGGAAAAATATTCTGATCCGTGCATGTTCCCCCTCCTCGAAAAAAAAATAATTTTTCAACCCCCTGTAAAATTTCCAGGATCTCCGCATATATACTAAAAGATTTATTTGCGCTTGCGTTCGATAAAAAATGCGTGTAAAATGTTTGGTCTTTTTACCTTCATACCAGGCATACCAACTGTGTGAATAACATGCGGCGAATCAAACTATAGACAATTATTAAAGACATGTATTTGCTTATATACATGTAGTATAGTACTTTGTTTCTTATACTTAGTGTTTATACATCTAACGTTGTACCATGGTCAGGTATAAATTTGTGTATTACGTCACAAGTATGACGCAGCTATCACGAAAGACCTAATCGTTCCTTCCAACGAGCTCGTCTCTCGTTGCTAAAATTATTCGAAGTGTATGGCAGAGGTAAGCAGTGGTACCCAAAATATGGTTCTGGTAGTCCTGTTGACAGTTTACAAGTTCGAAAGTCGTTAACGCTATTCAGAAAGAACACCCGATCTCATGTTAGGGTTAAACAAACAAAGGCTAATTTTCATTGGAAAGTTAAGCAAAACTGGTATTTACATTGATGAACGGTTTACGTTTGCATAGTGCCCAGATTCATGTTTTGCATAGCATGCAATTGTTTAATTGCGCAGCAGATGTTATGGGATTTAACATGAATTCATGGTATTTAGAAAACAATAAGTTTTCAGTTTTAAGATGATCGTTTGTCACATTCAGTAGAAAATATGAAATATTAAAGTTCTATTTGGAAAAGTTGGATATCGATGAATGAAAAAAAAATATATATTAGAAACCAAACCCTTTTCAACAGCTTTTACCATTTTTTAAACACCACAAAATCACAAAATTAAAAATCCAGGGGTCACATCGCTCACCTGAGCAACATTTTACAAATATGTAAAATATTGATCCCCCGTTGTAGCCCCATCCTGCTTCTGGGTGGTCAAGATTAACAAAATAGAATCAAAACTACATAGAGATGTTTACACATAAGTTTCAACTAGTTCTTGGTAAAAAGATTTTAAAGTTTTTCACGATATACTACTATGTAACCGCTTGACCCCATCCTCCACAACTGTGGCCCCAACCTACCCCCAGGGTCATGATATGACCTAATGTTAATACAAAAATGCATAAAAAGTTTCATTATTTCCTATGTATCTCCATTGAAATAGTGTGCAATCCTTTTTTCGTACACACTTGAATTTTCTTGGCCTAAGAGTGATATGTGCCAATTTTGTTGAAATTGACTAAATGATTATTTAGGAGAAGACGTAAATTCGAACAGTTTACAACGACGACAACAACGACGATGACTACGACAGAAAACAGACAAATTTTTATCAGAAAAACCCTCTTGAGCTTTCGGCTCAGGTGATATAAAATTGAATAACCTTAGATATTTGTTTCCTTTGCTTCTATATGTTATAAAAGCTTTTTGTATAACCTATCACTATGTTTGATTAGGTCAAACTCCAGTCACGAAGTTCGGTAGACTAAGAATGGAAAATAAAGTGCAAATTTGTTATTTTTCATGGTCAATTATTTAGGAATAAATGAGTACAAAACAATTTTTTTGTGTTCTTTAATCATTTTGTTTCAGATACAGTCGTGCATTATGAAATAACATACACAAAATACACATCGTATGAATAGAAGAAAGATCTTCCTTGAAGACTTTGCTTTTGATGTTTTTCTTACGATATCTATTTACCGTATATAGAGAGCATAGGCTGCAGCCAATAATGCATGTAAAGAAGAATAATGACCCCCGTAGAATAATGACCGGGGGTAATTTTTCGACGTAGAATAATTAACATCCCCCCCCCCCCTGTGCTGTAGAATAATTACATTCCTCAGAAGAAGAACAAAAAACAGGGGTTATTTTTCTTCATGTTAAACACGAAGAGAAATAACCCTCGGTGTAAACAAGAATATAAATGGGTAACACCGTATCTGACTTTGAAAAAAATTGAAGTTTCACTCTGTTCAGCTTATTTTGAAGTTATAAACACCGAACAATCGCTGTATATATTTTTTCATATCTGTAGCACACACATAAAAACACACTTTCAAAAAACACACTTTCATTTCCACAATTTGATTGTTAACAGTTACGTCTCTTCTTTCGTCGCCGTATGGCGTTAAATGACGCTGCACTTGTGTATAAATCGGCTGAACTGTACTTGATACTTTACATGAATGATTCTAAACACCATTTTATATAGCTTAATTATTTTAAAAGGATATTTGATCTACAAACTTTATGCCAACTTGCTTAGCTTATAAAAATTATCGGGATTTTACAATTACATCGGCAAATTTGCCAATCTAATGTGTCCATTTAGCTCACTTGTCAATGAACTTTGTCTTTTTTCAACTTTTCACAACGATATTGTGGTGAATGGTGGACTGTTATCCCCCTTTTCTTTAAAGTGTATATCAAACGAATTACAGGGCAGTGCAGGAGACCCTATCATTTTCAGGTCTCAAAGTTGGGCTGTACGGGTACCACCAGGTGGTTTTGAGGGGTTATATCTCCCTTGGTTTTGGGCACAAGACGCATTTATATTTCTTATCCAGGCGATCTTTACTGCCTCCGAAGTTGTCTATGACCCTACAAGTTATTGATGCATCAATCATCTTGATATTAATTAAAGTATGCCGATGATAAAGTATAATATATTTTCTGTTCGAGTACTCTCAGTACTTTGATGATTTTCCATATTGACCGTTAGCTTCTACTGGCTTAATGACTGCTGTTAGTGGCTGCTAACTTCAGCATGGTCATAATGCCTAACAATGGAGTAAACTTTTCATAAATTTGGTTTCATCGTTTATTCTAGGTGATGCAATTTCATATCAAATACTAGTAGTTTGTAGTTGGGGAAAATCGTTGATACAAGTATAATTCATGAACAATATCGAGTCTACTCTTTCATCACCAGTAAACAGAAATTTGTTTTATGGTGTCTTGTATCTCGAAATAGTTTTAATGTGTTGTCGCTCGTAATAATGAGATAAATGTAACTCGTTAAGATGACAACCACACCGGTACCTCGATACAATACGTCAGTGTCTTGTTATAATATAAATAAGATATACCCCCTTCTTTCCGGTACTTTCTATAAACTGCAGTAAAGATTACAATATTGTAAAGACAATTTCACAACTAAGAAAACATTTTTCTAAAACTTTTTTTTAACTATTAGGGGGTCATTATTCTAAGGAGGACATTTTTTTTTATGTAGAGTGTGCTTAATTTTTTTCATTTTTTGTGCTTTTTCTTCAGACAGAAGGGTCATTTTTCTACGTAAAATAATGCCTAGGGGGTCATTATTCTACGTCAAAAAATGACCCCCAGTCATTATTATACGGGGGTCATTATTTTTTACTTTACACCTGCTACTATATTATCAGAAAATGTTTAAAGGTGAATATCATTAGCCAATATCTGCAAGCTACAATATTTAACAAAATGTTTAAAGGGGATTTTTCCAGCCAGTACTACATGCATAAATATTATTTGATAATGTTTAACAAGATCTGTCGATAGATATTTGTTGTAAGCTACATGGATGTTTACATTACTTTTGTAAGAACACTAAATAGTCAGCCAAAATTTGAGTTTCAGTCACCGTGTTATAAGCGAAATACGGAGCTCACAATTTTTTGTGTCATGTTAAAAAAGCTTACGTTATGTAAGTTCTGAATTTTGAAGTAAAAAATACAGTTTTAGACCTAAATTGAATGTGATAAACGCTATTAACGATTTATTTATGCTTAAAACAAATTGATTGATTG